>JAQMYF010000023.1:46633226-46651813 GCA_030014195.1 Neosilurus mollespiculum
AGATTCATCCATCCCTCACCCGGATGATTCATCCATCCCTCACCCTAATGATTCATCCATCCATCACCCGGAAGATTCATCCATCCCTCACCCTGATGATTTATCCATCCCTCTCTCGGATGATTCATCCATCCCTCACCCAGATGATTCATCCATCTCTCACCTGGATGATTCATCTATCCCTCACCTGGATGATTCATCCATCCATCACCAGGAGGATTCATCCATCCATCACCCAGATGATGCATCCATCCCTCACCCAGATGACTCATCCATCAATCACCAGGAGGATTCATCCATCCATCACTCGGATGTTTTATCCATCCATCACCCAGAGGATTCATCCATCCATCACCAGGAGGATTCATCCATCCCTCACCCTGATGATTCATCCATCCCTCACCTGGATAATTCATCCATCCATCACCAGGAGGATTCATCCATCCATCACCTGGAATATTCATCTCACTATCGCCCAGGGGATTCATCCATCCATCACCTGGAGAATTTATCCATCCCTCACCCGAATGATTTATCCATCCATCACCAGGAGGATTCATCCATTCCTCACCCGGATGATTCATCCATCCCTCACGTGGAGAATTTATCCATCCCTCACCTGGATGATTCATCCATCCCTCACTTGGAGAATTTATCCATCCATCACCCGAATGATTCATCCATCCCTCCCCCGGATGAATCATCCATCTCTCACCTGGATGATTTATTCATCCCTCACTTGGATGATTCATCCATCTCTCACCCGGATAATTCATCCATCTCTCACCCGGATGATTCATCCATCCCTCACCCTGATGATTCATCCATCCATCACCCGGAAGATTCATCCATCCCTCACCCGGATGATTCATCCATCCCTCACCCTAATGATTCATCCATCCATCACCAGGAAGATTCATCCATCCCTCACCCGGATGATTCATCCATCCATCACCTAGAGGATTCATCCATTCCTCACCAGGAGAATTTATCCATCCCTCACCCAGAGGATTTATCCATCCCTCACCCTGATGATTCATCCATCCATCATCCGGAAGATTCATCCATTCCTCACCCGGATGATTCATCCATCCCTCACCCAGATGATTCATCCATCCCTCACCCTGATGATTCATCCATCCATCACCCAGAAGATTCATCCATCCCTTACCCGGATGATTCATCCATCCATCACCTAGAGGATTCATCCATCCATCACCTAGAGGATTCATCCATCCCTCACCAGGAGAATTTATCCATCCCTCACCCAGAGGATTCATCCATCCATCACCTGGAAAATTCATCCATCCATTACCCAATTGGCTGTTCCAAATTGCCTCTAGGTGTGAGTGTGATTGTCAATGGTTGTGTGGGTGTGTTGCCCTGTGATGGTCTGGTGAGCTGTCCAGGATGTACCCCGCATTCATCCAATGTTGGCTGAGATAGGCTCAGCCTTCCCACAATCCTGGTATAAGATTAAGTGGTTCAGCAGATGAGTGAGTGAGAGTGTGATAATGACGACAACACCTACTCCAAGTGACCATGTCGAACCGTGAGGGCCCGTCTGCTTGTTTCTGCAGTTTGACTGGTTTTCTCTGATATCGCACTTAAACCGGGAATGGATCATCCGTGTTCAACGCCAAATCTCTCCTCTCCTTTCCTCACTGACAGCCGGCTTTGTACGCGTGCGACGTGTTTCCTTCTGTTGCCATGACGGGCGTGGTGCTGGCTTTTGTGTCGACACCAGTGTGCACTCATTTACATATTAAGATTATACCACTCGGCATCGCATCTCGGCCCAAAGTGCAAGCCCTGCCTAATGTGTCATGCACATGAGTGTCATTTCAAAAGACTCCATGCACACGCATGTGTGTGAGCTCTCTCATTATTCTGTCCCTGCTCTATGAAGTGCTGATTGCCCGTTCTTTGTTTGCATGTTCATTTATTCGAACACCCACCCTGTAATCAACGCAGAGGAAACAAGACACTGAAAAGACACGTGCTGGCATTTTCACTCTCGCACTAACGTGAGGGTATTTGTGCTCGCACTGACTTTCTGCTCATCCCAACCATTAGGGCTCACAGTATCCACCAGGGCGGTAAACCTGGAACGTTTTATAGCATCAAAAAAACACAAACACCAGAATTAAAGCACAGACGTGCAGGGAGGAAGGCCATCAGAGCTGATCACTCATCCCTCTCTCGTTCTTTCTTTCTTTCATTCAGTGTAATGCCAGTGTTGGAACAGCGCTCTAATTTTAGTAATTAAAGCGGTCAGTTGGTGGTTGACAGCATCTCATTGCAAAGTCCTTTAAGCTTTTAAAGACTTCAGTAAAAACAACCCACGGGAACACAGTGTGCTACTGACACACAGAAACCAGCCGCAGTGAAGTAACATTCAAAGCAGTAAGTGTTACTTATTACTTTTAATTTAAACGCATGTGGTGCGTAGCATTCGTGTTACACTTTACATCCTTCACCAAACACATTCATTTATTCCTCATTCACTTCCTTTAGTCACAGAGGCTCGGTACGGTGAAGTAGTGGTTAGCATAGCCACCTCACACAGTCCAAAGACATCTTGGCCCTGCAACGGTCTGGTGAGCTGAACTGTTTAGGGTGTACTCCGCCTTCACCTGGAGTTGGATGGGATGGGCTCAAGCCTTCGCACATTCCTAATAAAGTATAAAGGAGTTCTGAAATGAATTAGTAAAAGATTTACCTGATTCAGTGCTATTTGAGAGAAAATTTCTCAACCAACTGCAATTTTAAAGCCCTGGGTGATTTATTTGCTTTTAATTCTACATTTCGGCGCAAGAAGGTCCTGGGTTCGATTCCTGTGCTCGGGCTGTTTCTGTGTGGAGTTTGCATGTTCTCTCCCTGCTTGCGTGGGTTTCCTCCGGGTACTCCGGTTTCCTCCCTCGGTCCAAAAACATACACAATAAGCTGATTGGCTGTTCCAAATCACCCCTAGGTGTGAGTGTGAATGGTTGTGTGTGTGTGTGTTAAACCTGCGATAGTCTGGCGAGCTGTCTAGGGTGTACCCCGCCCTCGCCCAGAGTCGGCTGAGGCGGGTGCCAGCCTCCGCGCGACCCTACTTAGGATTAAGCAGCTTAGAACATGGACGGATGGATATCCATCCATCTATCTATCCATCCATCCATTCAGTGTCGATATAGCTGGAGTCATTTCCACCTGATATTAAGGTACATCCTAAACAGGTCTCTAGTCCACTCTAACACAGAGAAAAGGACAACCATGCTCACTCATGTTTACTCCTATGGACAATTTAGCCTTGTATGTTTGCCTAACCCCTATGTATGGTTGGAGGAAACTGGAGAATCCCAAGGAAACCCAGGGAAAACATGCAAACTCCACACAGAAAAGCCCCTGCTGGTCAGAACATTCCTGGTGTGAGGTTACAGAGCTAACTGCTGCACTACTTTGCCACCCATGATGTACTAAAACCCATTATGGCTCTCAATTATGTAATATGATTGTGGAACATCCCATTCTGACAATCTTTATTCTTTAGGCTTCAACGTGTGTCTAATGCTCATGTGGCAAGACACCACTGTCTGGACTGTAAGCCAAAGTTTTTAACTCTGGAACCTTCTTTTATTCATTACTATATACACACCGTGTGCAAGCCAGTGTGGAACCATGTGACATGTCATGCTAACCTGCTAACTATATGTCTTTTCTTGCTTGTTTTGCTGCACCAGGTCTGTAGCTCCCATGCAAAACTAAAACACATTTCAGTCACCAAATCCTGGCTGATCAGTGGCATTAAAGCTATGGTGAAATTTGGGCTAATTAATTTTCTGTCTAAATGAGTTTGGCCTTCATGTCTACTGTTAAAAAGGGAAAACTAACTAATTTCAGGATTAGTTAATAAAGCTGCAAGTGTGTTAAGCGCCTACTCGGCCAGGCCATGATGCTATTAGTGGACAGAGTCGTGTGTGGGCAGAGCCACTTACTGTTGCATAGCAACAAGTACTGGTTGCTGTTGATGTGGTGATCTCATGTCTCTTGTCTTGCACACACACACACACACACACACACACACACGCAGCCAGCGCTGTCCTGTTTGGAGGTCGAGTGGTCCTCCAATCTGTCCTCTGTTAAAATAACAGAGCCGCCTGCGTCGATTGTGTAAATTGAATCATCCTGCTGGAGCCTTGAGCAAGGGTACTTCACTCTGACGCTAATTAGTGCACACATTACAGCGTTTCATTAGCACACAGGGAACCGAGCTAGATCAGCGTCCACAAGCAGAAATTTCCACATGGGGATAAAATGACCAGCAGCTCAGATGTTATTGTACTCCAAGGTTAAAAATGATGTGAAAGGGTAGTGTGATGGAGAAAAAACTTTTCTGTTTGGTTTACTACTAAGGCAAATGATAATAATAATATTAATATTAATAATGATGATAACTCTTTTTTACTTCTGTGTGAGTTTGCATGTTCTCCACGTACTTGGGTGGGGTTCTTCCGGGTACTCCTGTCTCCTCCCACAGCGCAAGGACAAGCCCATTAGGTTCCCCTAGGTGTGAGCGTGAATGGTTGTGTGTGTGTTGGCCCTGCAATGATCTGGTGAGCTGTTCAGGGTGTACCCCACCTTCGCCCAGTGTTGGCTGGGATAGGCTTCAGCTTTCCCGTGACCCTAATAGGATTAGGTGATTCGGCAAAGGAGTGAGTGGGTGAGTGTTTCACAGTTGTCCATGTTCAGCAGTGAATTTATTTGTGACGTCACATGACTCAATACCAGTCCATGGCTTGTGTGAAAGCAGACACTACGAGCTTTAGGTATTTCTATTTCTTTATATTTTTTTTTAAATCTTACTTTAATAGGTTAAAATATTATAATTTAATTGCAGCAGTTGTTGAAGTACCACTAAAGTCATCAAGTGATGATGTCACATTGCCATGACAGTAAAATATCCGGTTCTAAACAAAAGAATGACAGCGTCCCTGGTGTGGCATATTATTTTAATTTGAACCCAGCAGTGTCCTGAATAATAGTATAACAGACATGCCTCAATAAAAATAAGCTATTAGTTTATACTGATTAAAAATATCCAGTAAGTTGATATCCATTCTAATGGCAGATATATAGTTTGTTCATTGATTACCTACAATAATCCATTTTTATTTAGTCCTGTAAGTGTCCTGAGTCCCTCATCAGTACTTAGAGTGTTTTGAGAGACTGGGCCATTGCTGTGAAGGCTAAATCAGTTCAGGTTGGTTTGTGTTTACAGTCTTGTTTGAAAAGAGCAGTTTGTAATATTTATTGCCCCCTGCTGCTTGGATGGTGTACGCCAGTAAAAATATTGGAAAATATATATATATATATATATATATATATATATATATACACAGTAGTGTGCAGTTAAGATTATACACCCCCACTATTGTCTAAAAGGGCTCCTAATAAAAAGAAGTAAAAAAACATTACTTCTCTATAATTTTTTGGTGAAAATGTATTGAACAATACTATTGTAGGCAATAAAACTAAAAAATCATTCCAACAAGTATAGTCATTGACAAAAGTCTTGTCACACATGTGGACATTCATGTGTAAAAGCCCATATATCATCATCCTATTAACTGACTTTCATCAACTCTGCCTTACATTAATCCTACAGATTGTTTTGTGAAAGCAACAGGAAATTGTACATTTATTTTTACTTTTTACAGCTAATAAAAGACGAACATCCGTTCTAGGCTGGACAAAAGTCATGTCGCCATCATGTAACATCAAATTCTGGATCAACGTAATTAATAAAATTAGTAAAATATAATGAAAAGTGCTTGATTAACTAAATATACATAAAATACAGGTATAAAAAAAGCAGCTTTCAGGTAATTTATAAAATCTTTTTGCAAAAGCTGTAAAAACGTTTAGATCTCCTAAAAGCAAATGAAAATAATTGCAGCAGTAGTAAGAAATTTCAGACCCCCTTGGTACAAATAGGTAAGCTCGGTCATGCTACGAAAAATACCCACAAAACAACTGGCTGCACAAACACACTGTTTCCTGACCATTTGATGAAAGAGCTGCCCTCTAAAACAGCAAACACGTGCATTAAAAATAGATTTTAAGTGTCTTGGGCCTCAAGAAATTTTAGTAGCACTTACAAATTTTTATTATTTGTAATTTGAACATCCTGAATGTGTCTGATTCTTTTAATATGATAATTATTCATCATGACAAGCACCTGGGAGTCTGGTACCATCACGGCCATGTTTGCAGAGACACTATTGACCTTGAGTGATGATTTAAATTTTTCAGTATGGTGTTATATTTGCTACAATATTATATATTTATATATATTTAATTAATTATATATTAAGTATACTACAGTACTACTTAGCGTTTGGTAGATTTTCCTTTTGTACACTAAAGCTGGCATTGTCTCCACAAAACCTGATGATCCATATTCAGTCAAATCTACTGGACTGTTAACTGAAAACAGCAACATACAGCAGAATCTTTATTATAAGAGATTATCGAATTTATGTCCAGTTTTACATAAAGATATATATCCCAGATTTTCAGTCTTGTCAATTCAGGGCTCCACTGTAGGTCTCTTGGGTGGCACTTCTGACTCCTCACAGTACAAAGGTCCTGGGTTCGATTCCTGGGCGTTTCTGTGTGGAGTTTGCATATTCTTCCCATGATTGCGTGGGTTTCCTCCGGATACTCCAGTTTCCTTCCATAGTCAAAAGACATGGACATTAAGCAAATTATCTATTCCTAATTGCCCCTAGGTGTGAGTGTGAATGGTTGAGTGTGTTTTGCCCTATGATGGTCTGGTGAGCTGTTCAGGGTTGTACCTTGCCTTCACCCAGTGTCGGTTGAGATAGGCACCGGTCTCCACATGACCCTAGTAGGATTAAGCGGTTCAGGAAATGAGTGAGTGATGAGTGTAAGTCTCTTGTTTTTTGGTTTGGTTTCTATATTAATCCTGTTCATTTCTCCCTGCAGAGCTTTTTATTCCAGCTTTGCACTTGCACTCACTTATAACCCAAACCAGTACATAATATCTGTGGGTATCTAATTTTTAATTCTCTTTCTTTTTTCCTGGTGTACATTAAATTTACACAAAGTAGTTCTAACTAACAGAGTGCATGTTTCATTTAGAGCCACTAGAGGGCAGTGTGGGGATTTTGGTACAATAAGCTAATGAAAGACAGCTTGTCTTCATAAAAAATACATACAAAAAGATGGCTTTAACCCAGTAGAAATATTTGCCTTGAATCTTTTGCACCTTTGAGTTTCCTTTAAAAAAATTTCCCTTTCTTCTTCCCCCCACCCCTGTAATCCAGTGTGAAGATGCACCAAGGTCTGGGGAACTAGCTGAACAAACAAAAAACGCATTCCTTCTTCAAGCCAAAACAGTGGTGTTCTTCTTGCAAATTGAATCGCACATTTTTTTTTGACAGGACACTGGAGTTAAGTACCCCTCTTCTACCGGCTACATAAAAACTCCATTGAACAGAATAGGTTACAGTTCAATGTCTAATACATTACCACTCGCTGGTGAAGAGCCTAAAACACACTTGAAGCAAACAAAGCAAAAAAACCTGGAGGGCCCTATTCCTCCTAAACAAAACCATACACTTGAAAGGACCTGTGTGAATAGAAACATTTTTTTAAAGGTATTCCGACATTAACATCTGCTGCAGTTATCCTTTTCAATTGCATGTCACTGAACTAGTGACTAGAGAAAATGTCTCCGTTTTTCACTCCAGTGGAATCTAATAAACATTAAACAACAGATAGTTCCTGTCCACTAATTTGATTGGTCGAGCAGCATTCCAAGAGTGCTGATATTTCACATCACGCCACTGGGACGTTTCAGTGTGCACCACTCTGCTCCAGTGTCCTGTCTGAAACGGTTACTACAGTAACGTTAGCAACCGGGCAGTGGTGGTGGTTAAGTGGTTAAGGCAGTGGGTTACTGATCCGAAGGTCAGCGGGTCAATCCCCACTATCACCACTGTTGGGCCCTTGAGCAAGGCCCTTAACCCTCAATTGCTCAGTCGTGTAAAAAAAATATAATTGTAGGTCGCTCTGGATAAGATATTTATATATATATATATGTAATTTTTTTTATTCATATAACTTATTATTGTATGCATAAAACTAATTTTAAAAAATGAACTCTCAGTGTGATGTATTGGTTAGCATGTCCGCCCCACAGCAAGAAGGTCCTGGGTTCAAGACCTGAATTCGGCAAGGGCGTTTCTGTGTAAAGTTTGCATGTTCTCCCCGTGCTTGCATGGGTTTCCTCCGGTTGTTCTGGTTTCCTCTCACAGTCCAAAGACATGCACATTAGGCTAACTGAATATTCTCAGCTGCCCCTAGTAAATAACAGTTGTGTGTTTTGGCACTGGGATGGTCTGACAAGGAGTTCAGGACGTACCCTGCCTTCGCACATTGTCGGCTGGGATGGGCTCCAGCCTCCCCGTGACCCTAATAAAGGATAAAGCAATTCGGCAAATTAAATAAAATGGAAATATAATTACATCAGAAAATTAAAATAGGCATTTAAAATTTTTACCCTTTTGTCAAAATGACATATCTACACTTTAAAGTGTTTGGATACAGCTACACACATCTACAGTAACGAAAACCAGGGACGAAACCTATTTCAGCTGCGGTCGCAGAGGCACGTGTTGCCAACGGAAGACTTTTTTTCCCCCCCTGAATTAACATGCATGCATATTCACAGGCTGCGTTACACACTCGGAGGATAGCACTGTTCACCTCCCTGTTTGCATAAGCTCAGAGATACCCATGAATGGCTAGTGTCGCATGCCAGCCCTCCCTCCCTTAAGAGCTCCACCAATTAGCATTCATGGGCTCCCAGCTGCGGGTGGCTGCACACACCGGCTGAGATTTGAAAGTGTGAACTCGTGGGCGATAGTGATGCACCCTGTCACTCGAAATGCAAGGCAATATTGTGAATCACACACGTTCTGTGTATGAAATGTACATTTATGAAAGCATCTAATAAATTATATGATTGTTTCAGGTCTAGAAACACTTCTAATCTCTAATAATGGAACTTTTTAAGACGTACCAACTACAGTCACATTTAGCGACGCACCTGATCGGAGGTTATGCACATGAGAAAATATACTACAGGGGAACAACATCATGTTTTTTTAAATACACATTTTATTGGAGGACAGTTTGGGTACTTGGCATTGATTGTAATACAGTTGTAACCCACTATTTTGTGTGTAAACAGCGGGAGATGTGTGCATTCGTGAGCACAGAAGACAGCGTATGAGTGAGTACAGGGCAGAAAACAGAAGTGAGGCATGACAGAATTCCGCGTGTGTTCATGTCGTCTGTAGAGAGGAGCCTCCATCTTCCTTTAAGACTGAGTGGCTTAACAACATTCAGACTCCAGCTAATCCTGTTAGGACAGATTTCTTTCTTTTTCTGAAATGAATTCAGTATACAGCTCACGAACCACTCACGTTCTATTCACCTGCAGGCTGCCTCTCGAAAATAAAAAAGAAATAAAGTTAAAAAAAAAAAAAAGGCATATAACAGTTAGTACATAGCATAGCATTCATAACAGGATGTAAACAGTGGCTTATTAATGCTTTTTATTTCACTGCATAAGCGTAACACTGCATTAGTTCGAGTATACAGAGGCAATACGTGGTCCGTTAGCATGAACTGATAGCGTAGCTGCATGCTAAGTCGCAGCATAGTGTGTGTTCATTCAGGAAAAAAAAAAGTTTATCACCATAAAACCATTAATCCTGACTGTTATATGACAGGACGGTGTTGTGTAAGTGTGTGTACGTGTGTGTGTGAATGTGTGCATGTGCTGTACAGGATGTACAGAAGGTCAAATGTTCTCATTTCCTATTTAGCATGCAAAGCTAACAGGTGTGAAAATGGCGTCAGGGAATCTTCGTCATCCCAAAAAGGTATCAAAACAATACCGTGTTGTGTCTGGAGTGCAAACGGAGACAGGAAACCGGCTAGCTATGATCACATCAAAGGTTTGTGTGAGTGTTTCTCAGGTGTGAAGTGTTAGCATAGCTGCATGTGGAGGAGTGTATGTGGCTCGTGTTGTGTTCATGACCACATGGAATTCAACTTGGAACTGAATTGTACTGAATTAAAAGGGGAACAGTTTGTAAAATAAAGAAATAAAAGTGCCATGTGTATGTGTATTAGCGATATGTATGTGTTTATACTATTGTGTCACTGGGTTGATTTTTATAGACAGAATTATTATTATTATTATTATTATTATTATTATTATTAAGACTTGCAGGTGAGAAACGTCAGAGTACTCACTTGGTCATGAAGCAACATACAGCATGTGGGCGTTAGTGTGTACACATATAGGCCGTTGACCTCACTTCCTGTTTAGCATGCACAGCTAATGGTAGCGTAAAGCTAGGCTTGTTTAGCCCTTCTTACTAGTCTCTGTACTTACTCATGCTAATCATGTCACCAAAAGAGACGATTATTTCAGCATCTGAGCAAATGCGATGGAAGTTAAGCAATTCACGGCGTACACTTACATCTGATGAGAGAGTCAGCGCTCTGGCTGTTCAAGTGTTCGTCATGGTACACAGTTTCAGTATGCGGAGTATCTAATAAAACGAGTCACCAGATGAACTGAGGTTTAACTGTAATACTTTAATAATGCTATTAGTAAATGTACTATAGTATATTCAGCAATATATTGACGTTTTCTAAGCGTTGATGAACGGACGCGGCGTTCTCGCTCTCTTTTTCATTACTGCGAATGCACAAAGCCAGGTTAGCATCAAGCAGCTTGGTTTATCAGCTCTGTAAGAATCAAATATTAACGCCTGATAACTTTTAATAAGAATGCATCCATGTGAGGAAGAAGAGGCCTCTCATGCTGGCGAACCTTTGTTTTTGTACATATATTTTTTTTTAAAACACCGCAATACACAAATTTCAACAGCAGATTACCACATGATCTTGTTCAGTTGTATGAATGAGTCAATGTGAAACATTTAAAATGCTTGCTGACATTTTCACTATATATTCCTAGCTTATAGCTTTCGTTTGGACGTGACATTATTAGCGAAGCGCGGGCGGCGCATGGCAGAAACATTACAATGACTTATTGCTCATGTTTTATCTTTTTAACTGGCCGGTACAGATGTTTTGCACCCATTCCTAATGAAAGTAGGGTCTGAATAAAAGCAGCAGTACCTCTCTTCCTCCTCAGGATCGACACGCAGTACAAATAAGATAAAGCTACAGGCCTTATACACATCTGAGTCAGGGTCTCTCCAATTCTCCCGACCTAACTTCATTATTATTTTTAGATATATAGACGATTTCTATATCGGTAAAGCATTCAAGTTTCTTTCTTTCTTTCTTTTTTTTTTTTTTTGTAGTGTGTGTATGTGTGTGTGCATGTGTGTGTAAAATGCAAAGGCTGGTGAGAGTGAAGAAGACTCGAAGCAAACCCGCACACAAGCGCTCTCACACGCTCTGATCCGCAAGCTGCTAGCACAGCGCTAACGTAAAGCTAAAAATCTGTACAATATCTTTAAATATGGTATTTACAGAAATAAACAGCGGGTTTTCACACTTCCACTGAAATAATATCACAAATAATAATTATAATAATAATAATCATAATAAAAAGAATCGAACAAACAATATCAAGGTCAGTGTCTTCCTCTTTTCTGATGAGCGAGAATGCTAAAGGCAACAAGCACATTGTGATGGCTATGTTTAGATTCCTCCCTCTCTCTCTCTCTCTCTCTCTCTCTCTCCACTGCCAACTGAAGAAATAAATTCACATTCCAGGATTAGTGGATTCCTTTCTTAGTCCCTTAGCGCAACTTACTGACCTATAACATGTTAAGACTGAGTACAAGGTTAGTGTTAAAAAAGTAAAAGGAAAAAAAAAGAAAAAGTGTTAGTCTTTATTAAGAGCTGCACCAATCAGACACAATCTCTGAGCACCGATGAGCATTAAAAATGTAAATGTAATAAAATAACTTCATCGAGGTGTTCAGGTGTATGCAGTTTCACTAGCTTGGATCGTATCAGGGTTTTTTTTTTTTGTCGTATTTTAGCAAGCAGGATGTGAGGATGAGCTCAGAGCTCTGCTACTAACAGCTGAGGTTTGAATACTTGGACCTCAGCTTTTGTTCTCCCTAAGCCTGCAGTATCGTCAGCTATTTCCAAGCTGAAAGAGTCGACATGGATAAAGAAACAGCGATTATGAGTGAGAAATACTGCAGCTCTGATTTATAGCTTTGGACCGTTGGAGCCTAAAACATCCCCAGCATCCCCTTCATTCCTTTAAACTCTCGAGATCACCTAGAGTTCCACACGGATTCCTTACTCTCATTACTCCACAACTTACATTCAACTTACATTCAGTTTTACTGTAGTCACCCAATAATATGCTTTAAAATAAATATAAATAAGTAAATAGGGGTAAAACGAGGATGGTGGCTCAGAGAGACAGCTGGTTAAAATGCTCATGTCGCAGCCATTGTTTTTTCTTTTCCTTCCCCAACAGGATTTGTGTGCTTAGCTGTGACGGAGGACCAAATACACCTTAAAATAAAAGCAAAAATATCCTAAAAGATTTTGCTCTTTCCCTTAAAATCTGCAAAACCATTTCAGTCAGTCCAGAAGCAGATAACTGCAGCCACAGCCATGAAGATTGAAACGCTCTCGTCAGTGTTTAAATCGCACTGATCCGGTCAGGTGAAAGAAAAAAAAAGCAGTTGGGAGTGACTCGAACCATCTCGAAATAATAAGTCAGAAGCTGTTCGAAGGAAATGTAATACACCTTAAATTCACCTGCAATTCTTTAGAACCCTCAACTAGATTGTTAGTCATTTTGGAAAGAATAACAAACAGAAAAAAAATAAAAAGTGAGTGGCATGGGTTCGGGAGGTCAATAAGTGAATCCACAGTAAAATCAGCAAACATCCCACACTACCACGGGTTACCTGCTGCCATTCCTCCCGTTACACTGAACACACTGCAGCTGTTGAAGGAATACTCCTGCATACCTTCAACCAAATCTCTACTTATACATCACGCATGTGGGATTAGATCGCGCTGATGAAAGGAAACCTGTTTACTCACCACATGCTTATAAAAGGGCAGATGGAACCTTCACAAGTGTGTTCCAAGAAACTTTCAGAAACACATCCAGAGCGAGACGCACTCTCGCAGTGGAAACACACTGATTATATCAGATCCATATTATGTATGTTAATTTTGATGAATTTTGGCAAACTGACCTCAGTATGACCTTGAAAAAAAAAAACAGGTCAAGGTCACGGTCATCAGAGCTCATGTTAAGGTTCGGACGGACTGTTAGACGGTATTACCATATTCACCTCCCTCTCAACACTCTGTGTTCACTGCAAAAACTCAGGTTACAAAAACAAGATAAAAGTAATAAAATTAGTAATAGATTACTTAAAATAACTTAAATCATCTGCCAACAGAACAGAAAATTTAACTTGCCAAGATTTTACCTTATTAAGGGAATTGGTGGAGCCGGTGGTGTTGTGGTTAGGGTGCTGGGCTCATGATCGAGAGGTCGCCTGGGTAAGGTCTTAACCACAAGCCTCTGTCCACCCAGCAGTATAAATGGGTACCAGTAAAAAATACTGGGAGGTAACCTGCCATGGACTAACAATCCATCCAGGAGGAGTTGAACGTTCCACCATCATTTCGAGTGACAAGTTGAACTCCTAGTCGCTTCACGCTAGAGAAACTGGGCCTGATGAGCCAGTAGGCTTGGGTGTAAAAGCCCAACAGACTTTTTAAGATAATTGAGGAATTAAATGCTTTAAGTATTTGAAATACCACAAGATAAAATCTAGCTGGGAAGAAGAAATATCTCGTCAGACAAAAAACTAGCGCAAGTCCAAACCGTGGTGTAGCTTTCACATGCACATACATTTATCCAAGGAATAAAACATGTTGATTTGAGAATTCTGAGCCACGCGCGGCTGTCATAAAATCGTCATAACGGTGAATTTTTTGCAATTTTTAAACGCCCCCCGCCTTTTTTATATTTTTATCCTACCTTTTATCTTTTTATTTAAAAATCTTTCCACTTAGTGGTTTTCATGCAATCGCAATAACTCACTTTTGGCACATGAATCCTTACAGCTCCTCATATTTACATGTGAGCGCTAACTAGCATATATTGCTTTATTTAAGCTATTTCATCGTCCCTAGATTTCTGTTTTTGCAGTGATTAGAACACAACCACAGTTTCATCCTATTGCCAAAATGTGTCTGTGAAATATGGAACATTTACTTCTGGACTCCCTTCCCATCTGCCCTGAGACAGTTCTATTACAAGTCTATCTTTTTTTTATTTATTTTGAGTAAACAGGATTCCATGTCTGGTACAACCCAACGTCTTGTATATTTTAGTGTCTTCCCTGCTTTAACAAATGCCATTCAAATAGTCATCTAATTAACAGCCGTCCCAGCCGAAATTACATCTTAGAGCAGCGAAGTCACTAAAATGCGCAGTGGGTTCTCCAGGACCAGAGATGGGAACCCGTGCTGTATAAAGCAGAAAAAAACCCAAACAAACAGAAAAGCTGTTAAAAGTCTACGCTGTGTTAATGAGACACACTACAGATGTGCTGGATAGAGATGAGGTTGAAAGATGCTGGAGTTCTCCTTCAGGTTACTGCTGCTAAATTTGCATGAATTCATTAGCAGCCAATCCTCTGCCTGGAGATCCACTTTCCAGTACAGTATAACAGAATGATCTCAGACTTCTCAGTACCCTCAGAGGAGATGATGAGCTACACTGATGCTGCACTGGAACTAAACTTTGAAGGAAAGTTGATCTCCAGGCAAAGGGTTGGTGCAATTTTAAGGATGATGCCCTTCGTTCGTTTCTCGTCTTCACTCGCTCTTATTGGCCGAGGAAATCGATGCTGGCCTTGACCGTGCGGTTGGTGGCCACATCGACGGCCATTGCGCGTATCTCGGTGTCGCCGAACTGCATGAGCGTCTGGATCTCGCGGCGTACCCCGGCTGCTGGACTCTCTGTGCCGGTGACGTCAAGGCGCAGGGTGCCACACTTTCGCACGCCTGCGTCTGAGATGAAACCTACATGCTCCCGTTCTGAGCAGTACACATGGATGACGATGACCTGCTGCGAAGGCTTGGCCGGTGTGTAGCTGCGCTTCACCGTTTCACCCAGCGCCACCGACTGGTCGGCTGATATGAATGTGTCGAAGACGTCAGTGCACCAGCGTGTGCCATCACGTACCAGCAGCTTCTCAGGTGGGTGCTTCCCCTCCACAAAGCGGTTAAGCACACCCACGCCGTAGGTGAGCGGCGAGCGGCGGACCTTGATCACGCCTGGGTCCAAACCGAACAGCACGGCTCCCTTCAGGATGGTCAAACCCACATCATGCGGGATGATGACACGGCTCTGCCCCTGCAACATGTCCTGCACCGCCTTCTGCAGGAGCGGCGACTCGGCAAAACCTCCCACCAAGAACAGGAACTTGATATCGGTCACCTCGGGCCTCCCAAACAGCTCCTCTGTGGGGAGGATAAAAATATATACAAATATAATTTTACTGCACATTTAATCACAGGAAAAACTAACAGATCCTTGCTTTCTTTACGTCCTTTGGTTTTATTTAAGACGAAGCATAAACAGACGTTGCGCTGGGCCACCACTGAGCAGCCCACAGAGCGACCTACATCCTGACCGACTTACTGAACCAGGACGACATGCATCCCACTCCGGGTAAGAGCTGAGCATCATCTATTCTCCACGGCTGAAAACAGAGACTTTTATTTTGAATATTTTTTATACAGAAACATTCCTGCTTTTGTAAGTGGGGAACTTCGCTCCAGTTTAATTTCACTATACATGTGGGTCAAGATAATACATGTGCTCTTCACCGGTCCCCTCTATCTATCTAGGGTACGGTAGGAAAAGAAAAAGGAAAATACTTTAAGAAAGAGATGATGTCTGTCACCTGGGGCGTCTCATTAACAGTTTTCCTGATAAAGAATTTCCCAGAAATTCTCGTGGGTTATAAAGGAGAGAACTAACAGCCTAATCCTGTTTCTGAGATATGAGACAGATACTTACGGAGGTGCTGGATGATGTGATCGATGGTGGGCTTGAATAGAGCGTTCATGGCATCTGGGTTCATCCTCAACATACCCTGAGAAGACCACTTTACAAAGTCCACACTGCACACACACACACACACACACAGACAAAAAATTTTCTTACAATACTATCGTAATATTACAATAATCGTTACATTTACATAGACAGGAACTTCCCAATAGGTCTAACTTGGGGATCTAAATACATCATTCATTTGTTCATTTTCTGAACCAATTAATCCTAATTAGGGTCGCGGGGAGGCCTGTGCCCATCTCAGCTGACTCCGGGTGAGGGCAGAGTACACCCTGGACAGCTCGCCGGGCCATCGCAGGGCAGAAACACGCTGACGGCTATGCAGCTACTGTTTACAAAAATCAGCAATGGTTCTTTTACCACAGAAAGTGAGAGCCAGAAAAATTTGCAGGAAATTTGGCTTCTGCATTTAACCCATCCAAAGTGAGCACACACACACACCTGGAGAGCAGTTGGGGGTTAGGTGCCTTGCTCAAGGCCTCTTCAGCCATGAAGGTGAAGGGAAGGTGCTGCTCACTCCTCCCAGACGCTACACATTTTTCCTGCCGGTTCAGTAAACAAACCACCGACAATTTTGGTCCGAAACCCGCTTCTCTAACCATTAGGCCACGGCTGACAGCAGCATAACACAACCAGCTCGCTTCGGTTTTCAGGATGATTTATATGGTTGACTACAATATCACAAACTGTATAGATTATTTTTTGACATGCTGATTTCTGGTGTTCTGTCCTTTTTTCCATTTACTGGTCACACATGAAACTTTCATTCTGTTTCTACCCAGATCCATTATCTGTTTCTACCGGGATCCTCCACTGCTAATGGTTAAAAAGGAAAGGGCGAAAACCCAAACGGTTTAAAGCACGGGTGTCAAACAAGAGGCCCGCCGGCCAAGTCCGGCCCGCCAACTCATTTTACGTGGCCTGCTAAAGCTTACAAAGAATATGATTATCGTACATTCTTTGGACCAACCATTACCGTGAAACCTAATTCATCATCCTTCCACTAGATGGCAGCAGCCGATTTCAAGTAAACAGATAGTTATTCATGACTCAAGAAAGACTGCATGCTAGCTAATCGCTGCTAAGCGTCCTCAGATAATGCAAGTGAATAAAAGTAAAGAGGACAAATACCTAAACAAATCATTTTCCCATGCAGATTTCATGGTTGACCTTTTAGAAAAGATGTTCGGTGATTATTCAGCCCTCTATCACCTTTAAATTTACTGATGTGGCCCTCAGTAGAAATAAACTCGACACCCCTGGTTTAAAGACTTAAGCAGGGGAAACAGTGATGGAGTTTGGCGGAGCCTGCGTTCTTGGCTAAGCAGAGCTGGTTTAGACACAGCGAGCCATGACACAGCTGGCCATAGCTTAATGATGATGCATTTGACAAGCTCATCATCCAGACAGGACAGATGCGTTCACACACTTTGTGCAAATCGGAAACATTAAAGAAGAAATAAATTCCTCAATTAATCCTTTTATCATGATAAAGCTTTTCACAGCAGGTTTCCTTAAAGCTGTAATGAAGGATTCATCAAACGACTACCTGTCTGCATATCCATATCCTGCACTGATGCCTAGATTCATTACTGCCACACACACACACACACACATACACACACACACACACTCTCCGTGTATCTTAGATGCCCTCTGCAAGCGGTCTGAGTGATCAAGTCACATGACACATTTGACTTTGTCCACACACGCACATAGCTCCGCACACTCACTTGCTCTTGCGCAGTGCATGCTCCACACTGTGACCGCGGAACTTCTTGTAGTAGTCGATGAAGGAGAAGGGCAGGTTGATGTTGAGGGGGTTGGAGCGGTCGGGGGCTGCAGCTCTTTTGCGGGACTCGAATGCTATCATCAGGTCGACCCACGCGGCCGGTCTCTTTATCTTAAACTGATCGATAAAGTCTTGACCAAAGATCTTACAGAGCAGCTTCTCAAATTCATAGTCGACCCCAATCGAACCATATGGACCACCTGGAGGAGATTGGGGGGGGACACAGACAGAGAGAGACAGAGAGAGAAAGAGAAAGAGAGAGAGAGAGAGAGAGAGAGAGAGACAGATGGGGAGAGAGAGAGAGAGAGAGAGAGAGAGAGAGACAAAGAGGGAAAGTGAAAGAGAGAAAAAGCAGAAAAGAGGGATTGGGAAACAGAGAGAGAGAGAGAGAACAAAAGAGAGAGACAAAGAGGGAAAGTGAGAGAGAGAGAAGAAGAAAGCAGAAGAGCGGGATGGGAAGAGAGAGAGAGAGAGAGAGAGAGAGAGAGAGATTTGATTTTTTATGTCTCCTTTATTCAATCATTTCAGAAACATTACATAAATATCACTAAAAAATGTGAAAATTCAGCTAGTTGATAAATATATGTT
>JAQMYF010000023.1:46663759-46673850 GCA_030014195.1 Neosilurus mollespiculum
GGAGCTCGGAGTAGAACCGCTGCTCCTCCGCGTTGAGAGGAGCCAGTTGAGGTGGCTCAGGCATCTGATTAGAATGCTTCCCGAATGCTTCCCTGGTGTGGTGTTTCGGGCATGTCCGACCGGGAAGAGACTCCGGGGCCGACCCAGAACATGCTGGAGGGACTATGTCTCTTAGCTGGTCTGGGAACGCCTCGGTGTCCCCCCGGAAGAGCTGGAGGAAGTGGCTGGGGAGCGGGACGTCTGGACCTCACTGCTTATCCTGCTGCCCCCATGACCCGACCCCGGATCAAGCGGAAGATGATAATGATGATGGTGTGTGTGTGTGGGTGGGTGAGAGTGCGTGTTAAAAAAAAAAGAGAGTCACATGCCACTGCGGTGGATGCAATCAAAATCACCATGTCGGTATAATCAGGTATTGAAGATCCATATTTATTTTGGAGTCCTACGAGAGCAGATAATCTAGCTTTAATGGCAGAACATCATGATCGTAAATCATGGTCTGAATTAGGGTGGGGACGATGCGACCTAAAATTAGATCACATTATTTTCTTATTCATTAGTTTCATGATACTGATATTTATGATGATGATAATATATACAGTATTGTGCTTTGGAAATAATGTTCAGAGATGTAAGTATACACATGCTGAGGGCCAGGGGGCGCTCTTGTGCTCTTGTGCACACCTATGGTCAGTTATTACTGGTCAAACACTTGTCATAAACATGTGCTGCACCAATAATTATATTATAAGTTAATATAAAGTAAAATATTAGTATAAGTGGTATACCATGAGTATGGGTACTTAGAAACTTTTCTTTGACAGAGGAAAAATATTTGGACATATAATGTCTGAAATGTCAGTAACTCTATATTCATCCATTCATTATCCGAACCGCTTAATCCTAATTAGGGTCACGGGGAGGCTGGGGCCCATCTCAGCCGACTCTGGACAGCTCGCCAGACCATCACAGGGCAGAAACACGCTGACGGCTATGCAGCCTACACTTCAAAAATCAGCGATGGTTCTTTTACATGCTTCTCACCATAGACAGTGAGAGACATGGCTGGCCTTTGATAACCCAGTTAGCAGCACTGGGGGGACAGCAGTGACATTCCGTTGATAGTGGGGCTTTAAACTCCGACCTTGGGATCAGTAATCCAGCGCCCTACCACCGGGCCACCACTGTCCAGTAAATCTATATTAATTTGTTTATAGAACTGTTAATAAAAAGAGTGGGCATGGTGGTGTAGTGGTTAGCATGTGTTCCTCACAGCAAAATGGTCCTGGGTTCAAGTCCCGGGCTCAGTGAGGCCGTTTCTGTGTGGAGATTGCATATTCTCCCCATGGTTGCTTCGGTTTCCTCCGGGTACTCCAGTCTCTTCCAACAGTTCAAAAACATGCCCATTAGGATAACTGGCTTTTTCAAATTGGCCCTAGGTGTGGGTGTGGATGTGGTTGTGTATGTGTTGGCCCTGTAACAGTCCTGCAATAGTCTACACACACACACACACACACACACACACACACACACACATATATATATATATATATATACACACACACACACACACACACACACACACACACGCACACACATATACATATATTTTGGGCTAATTGGCTGTTCTAAATTCCAAATATATATATATATATATATATATACGATCTTAGATATAAATCTAAATGAAATAACTTTAAATGAAAGAGAATTAAGTCCTAACCATGTTATCTAACCCTTTTTTCCCCATTCTATCTTTCTATCTCTCTGTCCTGGAGTTTAGGGCGAATATACGACTCCCGAGTCGACAAACATGTCTTTCTTGTAGGTGACACAGCAATAAAACTGCATGGAGCTGCTGAGATCATCAGGTTCTCTGATATCAGACCTGACACCAGCACCTGCATGGCAGCTGATTCACCCTTTGTGTTTAAAACTGTCCGAAAGTCAGGCTGTATTCATTCAACACACACATCCATCATCGAGATGGGTCATCAGGAGGGGGTTTGGTGTTTAGTTAGAAAACTGCGCTGGGTAGATCACTGTGTCACCAGTATAATAAATCAGCGGTCATGGTATTGAAGGTGACTTGCTTGATTTTGGTCAAAATTTCAAGATCGTACTAACTGGATTTCCAAAATCAACAAAATGATTGACGCAAGCAGGGTTTGAGCTTGAGTGTGAAACTGAGTAGGAACACCAGCAGGTCTTTGGCTTAACAAACCCTTAAATATAACACATTTTTTGTTAGCTGTTAAGAAAAACCCCATCTTCCTTTTTTTAATAACTATTTTAAAACGTGGCACGTCTGCCTCACATCCTGAGGTCAAATCCCGGGCTCAGCGGGGGCGTTTCTGCGTAGAGTTTGCATGTTCCTTCCATGCTTGCGTGGGGTTGCTCTGCGTGCTCTGGTTTCCTCCCACAGTCCAACGACATGCACATTAAGCCAATTTTCCCCACTGACCAGATACTGTGATAGTAGACTGGTTCTAATCCATTGTTGGTGCAACTTCAGTGTTACTCCTGTTACCTCCCACACTCCAAAGACATGCACGTTGGGCTAACTGGCTGTTTCAAATTGACCCTAGGTGTGAGTGTGAGTGTGAGTGGTTGTGTATGTTCAGGGTGTACCCCATCTTTGTTCCGTGTCGGCTATGATAAGGCATCAGCCTCCCCGCAACCCTAAAAGGATTAAACAGTTCAGCAAATAAATGAATGAATGAACTTTAAAATTTGTGTAATTTACTCTGCCTTTAAAGTAAAAAACTCATTTTTATTAGGCTGTCTGGAAAGATCTGTAAAAAAAAAATAACAAAAGAAAAATGCGAGATATTTGAAAGAATACAGCAGAAAATTTATTTCCAAAGCTACAAATTAGTTCTGATGAATTTTAAACTGAAATAAAAACGTAATTGTTCGCAGTTCATTCATTTGCTGAACCATATTATCCGACTAGGGTCGCGGGGAGGCTGGAGCTTATCTCAGCCGACACGGGGCGAAGGCGGGGTACACCCTGAACAGCTCGCTAGTCCATCACAGGGCAGAAACACACACACACACAACCATTCACACACTCAAGCACAGGGAAACCATGCAAACTCCATCCACACGGAAACACCTGAGTCTGGGAATCGAACCCAAGTCCTTCTTGCTGTGAGGTGGACGTGGTAACCACTACGCCACCGCGACAGCCATGCTTGCAGTTATCTAGATTCATTTATTATTTAGAAACTTTTTTAATTTATCTTTGTTTTTTTTAATTCACAACACTGCAGCTCTTATTTTTTACTGATGTTTAGAGGTGATTTGACTTAATCTTCCTTATTTGTCTTTATCCCAAACCCGTAAACCTCATTTAAAAAACAAACCAAAAAGAACAACAGTGCTCTGTATAAATGATTCCTACTCATCTTCTTAGTTCTAATCCCCAGTGTAACTTAGTGGACACATGATTTCCTGATATAAAAAAACACACTAAACATTCAGATGTGTCTTTGTGCAAGTGGGTGGTACCAACCGTGCCCCATCCCCGCCCCCACATTCTCAGTCGGGCTGTAGCCATTGATGGATGTCTTTTCACCGAGGTCGACCATCTGATGAAGGCGGAGCTTGCGACAATATATAGAGGCAGCCTCAGGTTCCAGTGCGATGATGAGCTGTTCAGGATTGTCTCTTGAGGCCAGACCTGCCTAAACACACCCACAAAACAGACGACAAAAAGTGTTTTCTGGGTTTTTTTTTGCACAGAGTTATAATGATAAAACCTGCTGTCTCCATTTTTGACTTATTTCAGGAAAGTGGAATGAAAGAACAATTAGTGATCAGACAGTGATACATATATATATATATATATATATATATATGTGTGTGTGTGTGTGTGTGTGTGTGTGTGTGTGTGTGTGTGTGTGTGTACGCGCGTGTGAATTTACCCGAAAACAGCTCGGCGTTTTTGTGTGGAGTTTGCATGTTCTCGCTGTGCTTGCGTGGGTTTCCTCTGGGTACTCCAGTTTCCTCCCACAGACGAAAAAACATGCACAGTAGGCTACTTGGCTGTTCAAAATCACCTCTAGGTGTGAGTGTTGGCCCTGCAATGGCCTGGCGAGCTGTTCAGGGTGTACCCCACCCTCGCTCAGTGTCGGCTGAGAGGGCACCAGCCTCCCTGTGAGCGTAATTAGGATTAAGTGGCTTCGAAAATGAATGAATGAAAGAATAAACTTTGTTTTACATGTTTCAAGGGTTTAAAATTGTTAAAAAAAAAAAAATAAAAGTCATTTTTGTTACCAGGACTTGGTATTTAGTCTGGCCTCATTTAAACCCCCCCACCCCCACCCCCCACTCTCTGTACAGAAATAGAAGTGTGTAAAATCCAGGTTTGTGTGCCGCAGGCGATCATCACCACCAATTCTGTGTTTTTCGCAGACACTCTGCCCAGCATCCATGTTTAAACACTGCTGTTCTTTATTATAGACCGACAGAGTGAGCTCAGTCTCATACCACTGCTCTCTAGAGTGCACTTCTCACCACTCTCTCTCTCTCTCTCTCTCTCTCTCTCTGTTTTTTTTGTAATTATCTTTCTTCCGTATGTTCTTTAATTCCTTCTTACTGCAACACCCTCCCCGTCATCTGTGCAAGCATCTCGGACACCGCCACGCCTTACACCCACTACACACTGCAGGATCTGCTATTACATCTGTCCAAACATCTGTCTGTCCATCCATCCATCCATCCATCCATCCATCCATCCATCGGAACACAAATTCAAATTTGGTGTGAGATCAGTGTGATCAGTTAGGCTGTGTGTGTGTGTGTGTGTGTGTGTGTGTGTGCATCACTCACCCTTCCTCTATCAGTCTTTCCCCCTCCTTCTCTCATTCTTTCCTCCGACCCCATGCTCACTTCTACCCTTTATTCCTCCCCCTCTCCCCCCATCTCTTTTCCCACTCATCCATATCTCTCTTTTGAGGTTTCTTATTCACTCACCTGTTCATCCCTTTATATTCCTTCATGTGTCTATTTTTCCCTTTTCCCTCCATACCTGTTTAGTATTCTCTCTCCTCTAACCTTGTGGGCGCACCCACCCACCCACACACACACACACACACACACACACACACACACACTGTGTTATATCTGAAGGTGGGGAGAAAGAGCCAGGCAATATGTCTGAGAGTGAGAATGAGAGAGAGAGAGAGAGAGAGCGAGAGAGAGAGCGAGCGAGCGAGAGAGAGTATGTTGAGGGGTATTTACCGTCAAAGCGAATATCCTTAAAGGGTGAGATCACTGTCTATTAATTCTCCTCTTCGTCTCATCTCGTCTTACATCTTACCTTTTATCATTGTCCTTTTTCTTTTGGCTTCTCTCTCTCTCTCTCTCTCTCTCTCTCTCTCAGACATTTGCTCATTTGCTCTGTAGTGTTAAATATGCAGCTTACCACTCTTTTAAAAATTTTAAGCAGCATTGCAATACCAATCCCATCCTCTAGGTGGCCGTGACAAATACTGCCAAAAAGAGTGAGGTTTTTATAAACAGCGGAAAGGAGGAGGATGTGCTGTTATTGATTCTCAGCACTCTGTTATTGCATCATATTAAATCAAACTGAATCCTGCCCCACCACGCTGCCCGACCACATTGTGTGTGTAAATAAATACACAGCATACTTGCGTGTGAAAGTGATAGAGAATCTGGGAGACACAGCTTGTCCGTATACAAGAAACCCAGCAGAATGCAGAACAGATATTTTAGGTATGCATGTATGGCTGTACCTTATACGCAGCCTCTCTCATGAACTGCTTCGCCGGCATTTTCCAGATAGCCGGAACGGTGATGACCCATCTAACGTCAGCGTTATCGAACTCCGCCCCCGCCTGGTCGCTCAACTCCTGTGGGGCAATCAGAGGGCGGTATAAGATATACATCAGCAAAATTAAAAATCCCTGCACACACATAGATAGTACAGTGTGATTTACTTTGAGAGCCTGTTCTTTGAAGAAGGCCAGAGCGTACGCAAATATATCCAAAGCTTTCACTTTCTTCCCATTGGCTGCGTGGAGGTCTGTGTCAATCGACAGATTCTGTGGAGGAAAATAAACAAGTAAACACGTGGACCATTAAAAACCATATTGATGCTTTGATTACACATCTTTGTTGAACCCTCAAATCTGATTGGTCAATTATGACTGTCAATAGACCGCTGCTATGTATAACAGATCACTGCTGTACACCACGTCAACAGGGGGAAGCAATTTTTTATCAAATTGTGATTTTAAATTTTAAATTGTGACTTTATGCAAAAAAAAAAAAAGAAAGAGAGAGAGAGAGAGAGAATGAAAATGTGTATGAAATCCCTCAGGTGAAATCCTGCCTACTGAAACTGAAGATGCTGGAATATGCAAATACACACCAATTCAAAAGTGTGTTATTGTGCACTGTGAGAACACTGATTAGTATATACCACATAGGAATAGCGCAATCTGGTTGGTCTGCTACCAGGGCATTAAAAAACATCAATAATTATTCAAGTTATTTTCTTATTTCGTTTTGGTGGAAACCAAAATATTGCATCAGTGCCATGTGATAAGTTGAATGATTATTGCACGACCGGCACTTGCACCACAGTAACGTGACTGTCCACTTTTAAAATGTTGTGAATTAATAATAAAACATTAATAGAATTCGGCTTGCGTATGATATGGAGAATTTTTCGGTCCCAGATGGTGTTATACACCTCGAACCAAAAAATTCTCTGTATCATATTTTGCCTCATTTAAATAATTGCTTATTATCCTGAGTGGATAACGCTTGAATCACAATGCCAGACACTCAGTTTGTCTCGGCCATTTGAAGCAGGTGGCATCATCACAATCACACAATTCAAATAAAAAAAAAAAAAAGGAAAAAAAAAAGTTTTTTTCATTTTATATTGTTTGTCTTGTTCTCACATAGTATACACTATAAATCTCAAAGAGAGTTAAAGAGACACTGTTACACAGCTCTTATGCACCTGCACCTGTGTTCGCATGAACGTCATGCATCTGTCAGGATTTTTATTATAAAAATATCTTTTTATTTTAAGAAAATCTTGTTTTAGTCTTTTTTGCTTATGTTCCCATGTAGTATATACTAAAATAATTCTTCATCTTAGGCTTGGTGGATGTGACTGACTTGAATAGCCTCTTCAACAACATCCTCCTCGCCTTCAGGAAATAACGCTATATTAGTTATTAAGACGCTCCAGATCATCACCGGGTTCAGGTGTTATTTTATCAATCACAGCTTTGGTACAATCATCAAATAATTTAAGGTGAAACGGATGAATCAATGAAAAAATATATACATATTTTTTTCCCTAAAATTTACATTTGAAATTTACGGAAATATATACACTGCAATAGAACGTTAATAAAAATCCCAACCAGACCCCGAGGAGAATGGAAAGCTATTGTTCCCTGTGAGGCACTGTGTGTGTGTGTGTGTGTGTGTGTGTGTGTGTGTGTACCGCAGTCGTATGAAGTTTCATTTTAAATTTCTCCAGGTAAAGCCACTGCTTTGACTCAGTGGGGTCCAGGTCGTGGTAAAAATCTCTCGCTGCGTAACCAAAACTGTGGAACTTCTTGTCAGGACTCAGCAGGATGGTGGTCGGCGTCTTCTGATTGGACACACCGGGGTCACCGCCCTCCCAGCGCCTAGCAACAGGAGTACATAGACCAATCGCAATCAGTGTGCGGTATGTGATGTTACAACAGTACACATGGAGGCCTTGTGACAATTCGGAGTTATATCCCAAATGTTACAGTCACCAGGAGTATATTACCCATAATCCACATTCTGGTTTACAAATCGAGGTTTCACATGGGGGAAATAAACAGGAAATTAGTAATGTCATCTACAGCCTATAGCTTTTACCAGGCAAACACACCCACCCACATGCACCCACACACACACACACACACACAGTGTAAATTATTCAGGGTTTTCGGCCATGTAGGCGGAGAAATCATTTCAGTCCGAGCGCTACTACAGCAGTCAGTCACGAGAGAGCTGACGAATTCTAAAACTGAACTAAAAATATCATTCCCAGCTGATCTGGCCTACATGACAGCTTGAACACCTCACACACATCATACATTAACATCTACAGGCAACAGGAACACAACCAGGAAACGACATTTCACTGTGGACGGCACGGTGGTGTGATGGTTAGCACGTCCACCTCACCGCAAGAAGGTCTTGGGTTTGATTCGGCGAGGGCGTTTTTGTGAGGAGTTTTGCATGTTCTCCCCAGGTTTGTGTGGGTTTCATCCAGGTACTCTGGTTTCAAAATATCCAAAGATATGTACATCAGGCTAATTGGCTGTGTGAGTGTTGGCCCTGTGAAGGACTGGCGAGCGTTTCAGGAAGTACCCCGCCTTCGCTTAGAGTCGGCTGTGATAGGCTCCAGCCTCCCGTGACTCTCGTAGGATTAAGTGATTCAAATGAATGAATGAATGAATGAATGATTGAATAAATGAATGATTGAATGAATGATTGAGTGATTGAATGAATGAATGACTGAATCATTGATTGAATAAATGAATGATTAAATGAATGAATGAATTACTGAATGAATGATTGAATGAATGAATGATTGAATGAATGAATGATTGAATGAATGATTGAATGAATGAATGACTGATTGAATGATTAAATGAATGATTGAATGAATGAATGACTGATTGAATGAATGATTGAATGAATGACTGAATGAATGAATCATTGATTGAATAAATGAATAATTAAATGAATGAATGAATTACTGAATGAATGATTGAATGAATGAATGATTGAATGAATGATTAAATGAATGATTAAATGAATGAATGAATGATTAAATAATTGATTGAATGAATGGTTGAATGAATGATTAAATTATTGATTAAATGAATGAATGAATGAATGAATGATTGATTGAATGATTGAATAATTGATTGAATGAATGGTTGAATGAATGAATGAATATATGAATGATTAAATGAATGAATGAATGAATGATTAAACGAATGATTGAATGAATGAATGAATGAATGATTGAATGAATGATTAAATGAATGAATGAATGAATGAATGAATGATTGAATGAATGATTGAATGAATGATTAAATGAATGAATGAATGAATGATTGAATGAATGATTGAATGATTGAATGAATGATTAAATGATTGAATGAATGATTGAATGAATGATTGAATGAATGATTGAATGAATGAATGATTGAATGATTGAATGAATAAATGAATGATTGAATGAATGATTGAATGAATGAATGATTAAATGAATGAATGAATGAATGAATGAATGATTGAATGAATGATTGAATGAATGAATGAATGAATGATTAAATGAATGAATGAATGAATGATGGATTGAATGAATGAATGATTGAATGATTGAATGAATGATTGAATGAATGAATGTTCCCACGTAGTAAAATCCTACACAGATTCTTATTATTTAGCTTCTAGAACGGCTCATCCTACAGCACAGACTGAAGCAAAGTTTCCTCAGCTGATCTACTAATAGACTTCTGAGCTTTGAGGTGATTCTGTGTCGGGTCCAATCCATTCACAGAGAGCCTGCTGAGCGCTGAGAGGTCGATTGAAGAACTCAGGAAAAAGAGAAGCTCTTCCAGATTTAGGGATCAGCTAACCCGACCTCAACAACTTCAGGAGCTCGTAGTGTGTGTGTGTGTGTGTGTGTGTGTGTGAGAGAGAGAGAGAAAGAGAGAGAGAGAGAGAGAAGACAGAGAGAGGAGAGAGAGAATAGAGAGAGAAGACAGAGAAAGAGGAGAGAGAGAGAAGACAGAGATAGAGATAGAAAGAGACAACAGAGAGGACAGAGAGAAGACAGAAAGAGAGAGAGAGAGAGAGAAATAGAAGACAGAGAGAGAGAGAGAGAGAGAGAGAGAGAGAAAGAAAGAGAAGACAGAGAGAGAGAGGACAGAGAGAGGGGGGAGAGAGAGAAGACAGAGAAAAAAGACAGAGAGAGAGAGAGAGAGAGGCGAGAGAGAGAGAGAGAGAGGAGAGAGAGAGAGAGAGAGAAGACAGAGAAAGCGAGA
>JAQMYF010000023.1:46691559-46706435 GCA_030014195.1 Neosilurus mollespiculum
GCACTGGGGGGACAGCAGTGAGAACCCGTCGATAGTGGGGCTTGAACCCCCGACCTTGGGAGCAGTAATCCAGCACCCTACCACCAGGCCACCACTGCCCCACTTCCTAAATTATGAAACAAAAAAAATGCATGCTTCCTGTATCTTGTATATTTGTGTGATTGTTGCATTGTTGTTTTTTAAAGGGCAGCATGGTGGCGGAGCGGTTAGCACGTCCTCCTCCCAGCAAGAAGGTCCTGGGTTCAATTCCCTTACTTGGGGCATTTCTGTGTGGAGTTTGTTGTTGTTGTTCTCCCCTTGCTTGAGTGGGTTTCCTCCGGGTATCCGGTTTCCTCCCACAGCCCAAAAACATGCACAGTAGGCTAATCGTCTGTCCCAAATCACCCCTGGGTGTGAAAAAGAGTGTGAATGGTTGTATGTGTGATGTACCCCGTCCTCGCCCACAGTCGGCTGAGATTTGCATTCATGTAAACCTGAGAGTCACCTTGAAGCTACAACTACTACAGTGCTGCTGCTGTAGAAACCTAATCAAACCATTCTGACCAGGGTGTTACAAAACTAGGGTTAGAAACTGAAAGGTAAGGTAAGGTGAGGTAAGTCTGTTGGGCTTTTTACACCCGAGCCTAGTGGCTCATCAGCCCGGTGCTTATCCCCGGTTTCTGTAGCGTGAAGCGACTAGGAGTTCGACTCCTCCTGGATGGGACGCTGGTCCATCGCAGACTAGAAACTGAAGCTAGAAACTGAGAAGCTAGAAACTGAAAGGCTCATATCTAATCTCCAGTTTAGTTAGAGTGCTTCAGTACAACACAGCAGAAATCCTGCAGGACAATAGAGAGAGCCTCGTGGGAGTGACGGAGAGGACGCATGAGACCCTTTGTGTCCTTAAGGATATAGTTGAGGATAAGAATAGCTTTCCTTCCTGAGGGTTTAGTCAAGGATTCTCACAAAGGACCAACAGACAATTTCTCAGAAAACAGTCCAACACCACCCCAAAACACTTTCCCCTTGAAGCCAAGTGCAGAAATTCACCATCAGTACTAGGAATGAAAAGCACACACTGGTCCGGTGAGGGGACTGAAAGATTCTGATTTGGCCACTCGCATCAACCAAGTGGTATAATTAAAAATAATACATTTGGATTAATAAACCAATTAAAGCTTGAATGCATAATTTGTCTAATTTTAATAAAACATGCTTTTTCATGAACAGCATTACACTCGACCCTCGATTCTACGGTTTAACAGATATCGGAAGCTGCGGACAAAGTCTGGAGTGGCCGAATCTGTCCAGGAGGGCTCAGCGGTCGGCAAGGGCAGACGAGAGCCAATGTTTCAGTAGTCAGCTGTTAGTTGGTGCACACGTCAGTGCGTATAGAACAGTGTTACACTGGGTGAAACAGCGGCTTTTTTAAACTGGCTAATGCACACTATCAAATGAATTTTAGCAGATTATCATTTAACTTCGAAACTGTAAGTAAAAACCACCTGATCATGAAAATATACATGTTCATGTGTAACAGGAGAGTTTCACTTTAAGCATGTCCGCTTGGATGGTTACATTTTCATAGATCTGTCTTGTAGACAGTGACTCACACAACCAGAGATGGTTCACTGAGACGTTCGACATTAAGGGTTTCATGTGTCCTTTAACCGAGTCCCCAGGGAATCTGTTTCAAATAGCGCCAGAATGGACACAAGAAACCAAAAAGGCACGATTCTTCTATTTCCAAGCTCTTTCTAATACACTACTTTAAACATATCATTATATACTGTATAATCTCCCATCAACCACCCTGAGATGGGTATGCCACTCTGAAGCGTTTTCAGTGCCGTACCAACAAGTGATGTGACAAAACGTTTTCATATTTGAACTGCGATTTCTTTCTGAAAGAGCCGTCAACTCAACCTAAATAAATACTGAAGCTGTTTTGCAATCAGGTTCCTCAAAGCACAATGCAGAGAGCTAAAAAAAAAAACAAAAAACCCTGAACAAGGCTCCGTCTTTCTTACCCGCACATGAAATGGCTGTGTGGGCGTGATTTTAGGACAGGAACCTGAATTATTAAAGCAGTGTGGAATAATTCAGGTTTTCTTCCTGGCTGTGCGAGTAGCTCTCTTAGAGTATGACACTCGGGACCTCGTGGTCAGTTCTGGTTCTGGCGAGTACTCAACTGCGCGATGGAGCCGAGGAATTATTACATCAAGTAAATATGAACGTCAGGGTTGTAGGAAGAGTGTTGGAAGAGATTGAAGCACATGCTCTGCAAGCAAGATGATGAAAAGGTTTGGTTTTTTTTGAGCAGAAACCTGGGGCTGAAAAAAATCTGCACTGCTTCACGACAAAATGGACGACACGATGATATAATACTCATCCTTTCCTGGGCAAATCCCAAGCTCAGTGTTTCTGTGTGGAGTCTGCACATTTTCCCCATGCCTGTGTAGGTTTCCTCTGGGTACTCCGGTTTCCTCCCACAATCCCAAGACATGCACATTAGGCTAATTATGATTCAATAGGGTGTGAATCTTTTCCTTATGTATTGGGGCGGTACATGCGGCATGGTGGCGTAGAAACATCTGCCTCACAGCAAGAAGGTCCTGGGTTCACGTCCCGAGCTCGACGAGGGCGTTTCTGCGAGGAGTTTGCATGTTCTTGCCGTGCTTGTGTGAGTTTCCTCCAGGTACTCCGGGTTCCACGCACAGTCCAAAAACACAGAATGCATGAATGTGAGTGTGAATGGTTGAGTGTTTTGGCCCTGCGATGAGGCTCAGCTGTTCAGCTTATACCCCACCTTCGCCCCGCGTCGGCTGAGATAGGCTCCAGCTTCCCTGCTACCTTAGAAGGATTAAGCGGTTCGACAAATAAGTGAATGAATGAACACAAAATCAAAACCTTGCGCAAACACCACAGTCATGACAGAGCTCCTTTAACTACATTAAAGTGTGTGTGTGTGTGTGTGACACTGAATGCATCCTAACTATAATGTGCTCCTAGAAGCAACAGTTGAGCTGTGAACTGGAGAAAACTGGAAAGAGACACAAAGTGATGAAATCAGGGCATTAAATACAGACAGACCTTTCATATTCAACACCGCGAGCTAACTCCATCAGCAAGTCCGTGTGGAAAAGGTTCTGATAATAACGTCTCCCCTAATTCTATTCCTCTCTTTCTTTCTCCTTCTCTCTCTCTCTCTCTTTTCCTTCGGGAAGGTTTTCATCGCTGGCTCATACCTAAACCATGAACTAATGTTGGACTCTCTATTGTCAGGATGTTGCGTGTGCCCTAGAATCCTTCCGGACGCCGTATGCTTCTCTTCCTTCCCCTTTCTCCCCTCGACATCCATACGCTTCCATCAACAACTAAATATTACAGATTGATGATAATCTTACTGTCCAATAAGCTGGAGCTTCATTCCTGCATCTGCAGCAGCACTGCAGTGTTTCTTTTCTGTTCGAAATGAAACAGGAGGTGGCCCTGTTAAACGTCAAGAATTCCAGCACATTCGCCTGCAAAATGGTAACAATTATTATTTACGTGTTTTTTTTTTGTTTTGTTTTTTAATGACCTTATTTACTAATTGGGAGGCACGGTGGCGTAATGGTTCACATTCCGAGCTCGTTTCTGTGTGGAGTTTGCATGTTCTTACTTGTTTGGGTTTCCTCTGGGTACTCCGGTTTCCTCCCACCGTCCAAAAACACGCACATTAGGCTAATTGGCTGTTCCAAATCGACCCATGCATGAATTTGATTGTGAATGTGGCATGGTGACACTGCGGCCTAGTGGTCAGCATGTCCGCCTCACGGCAAGAAGGTCCTGGGTTCGATTTCCGGGCCCGGGGCATTTCCGTGTGGAGATTGCACGCTCTTCCTGTGCATGTGTGGGTTTCCTCTGGGTACTCCGGTTTCCTCCCACAGTTCAAAGACATGCACATTAGGCTAACTGGCTGCTTCAAATTGCCCCTAGGTGTGAGAGTGAATGTGAATGGTTGTGTATTGCATGCCGTTCAGGGTGTTGTCCAGTGTCGGTTGAGATAGGCTCCAGCCTATTAAGCAACAACTTAATAAGATTAAGCAGTGAGTGAGTGAGAGAGTGAGTGGGTGGTTGGGAGCCCAAAGAGACTATAACTGCTGTAATCATGTGTTCTTTTCACAGCATGGTCACACCAAGCTTCCCTTCAACACCCTCAGCACTGCTTCCTTTTTCCACATCTGTATACTATAACCATTTATAATCTCACGATCTGCCGTTACCCAGAAGAGCCCAGCGTTCCCTTCAAGATTTCTGCCACGTTATCTCCGGGAACTTTCCGTTGCCTCTATCTCCTCGAAATGTAGCGTACATACAGATTCCTATTAAAGGAGCCGTCACTGATTCTGGAGAATTGTTGAGGTTTGAACTCAACAGCCCAACAAGTACAAACTTCTATTCAGTGCTGCTTCAGAGGCTCCGGCCCAATCCAGGGATGTGCACTGCCGAGGCTCCTCCCCCTCCCCAAACTCCTACGCGTGAGCACAAACACCCTTGGCTGCTGATTGGCTGGAGTAGTGTTGTATAACCCGCACTGAGCCACTTTCTTTGTTTTTCATTTACAGAGCCAGATTTGTGTCGACACACCAGGTTTTTTCAGCACACACACACACACACATAGCTAGCCCAACCTTTCATCTCATCGCATTCAATCTCATCTTTTCCGCTTGGTCCAGGGTCGGGTTGCAGGGGCAGCAGTCTAAGCAGTGAAGTCCAGATGCCCCTCTCCTCAGCCACTTCCTCCAGCTCTTCCTGGGGGACACCGAGGTGTTCGCAGACCGGCTAGAGACACAGTCCCTCCAACGTGTTCTAAGTATGATGATGATGATGATGATGATGTTGATGCTCACCTCACAGCAAGAAGGTCCTGGGTTCGAGTCCCGGGCTTGGCGAGTTTGCATGCTCAATCTGTGCTTACATGGGTTTCCTCCATGTACTTCTGGTTTCCGTCCACAGTTCAAAGAGATGCACAATAGGCAAACTGGCTGTTCCAAATTGCCCCTAGGTGTGAGTGTGCGTGTAAATGGTTGTGTGTGTAGCCCTATGATGGTCAGGTGAGCTGTTCATGGTGGGCCTGCCTTCAGAGATGGCTGAGAGAGGCTCCCTAGTAAAACCCTAGTAGGATTAAGTGGTTCGGCAAAGGAATGAATGAATGAATGAATGAATGAACGAAGGAATGAATGCTAACATGCTCCATTTCCTTTTCATGATATACACTAACACCAAACGTACCCTAAACCTACATCCCAAATTATACCCCAGTGTTCTGGACTTGATGATTTTAAATGACTGGTGTGAAAAAGAGTCTTCCAAGATGAGTGTGTGCACATTGCTAATGATAAAAGACACGCCGTACACTCATACTGCCAGCCGCTGTCAGCGCTCATGACATCACGTCCTGGTTAGCATTTCTGAGTGTGTGTGAGTGAGAAGCCAGCAAAGCAAAGCACAGAGGATCTCCAAGAACTTTAGCTGACCTCAAACAGACACAAATGCTTCTGCTCAAACCCACACACATACATAAACACACACACACAAACACACACACACACACACACACACTCAAGACACTCCCAGTCATTTCAACACCATCCCTCGCTGAATGAATTAAACCCCACAATGTGAGACATGAACACGACCTGCTTCCACTGAGCTTTTGCACGTGGACTCGGACCCAGGACCTTCTTGCTGTGATGTGGACGTGCTAAGAACTACGCCACCGTGCCGCCCACCTCCACGAACAGCACACATTCATTCCTTCATATTCAATCTAAACCCTGTATACAATCATAATGGCTGCTACGCTTCAGCACCGAGGAAACCACACAAGGTTTCAAAGCAGAAAAAAAAAAAAACAGCACGTGTTTTCCAAAAAGTAAAATATTCCTTCAGCTTGTCAAATCCTGCACTGACCATCTGCAGACTACATTTCAAGTCTCAGGGTGTGTGTGTGTGTGTGTTGGATGCTAAGGGATATGGATTTGACACAGCTGGGATAAGAATTCTCTGAAAACATTTCTGAGTAGAGACACGCTGAGAGAGCCGAGGCTTTCAGTAACCCAGTGACGTGGTTTCTTTCTTTTTTCTTTTTTTTTTCATTTTCATTTTATTTCAGTTGCCAAACCACGTTATCCTTTATCAGGGTTACAGCGAGGCAGGAGCCCATCCCAACCGCCTCCGGGCGAAGGAGGGGTACACTCCGATAGGCTCGCCAGACCATCACAGGGCAACACACACAAAAAACCTCACTCACACCTAGGGGCAATCAGGAATACCTAATCAGGGCAGTGGTGGCTTAGTGGTTAAGGCGATGGGTTACTGATCCGAAGGTCAGCGGTTCAATCCCCACTATCACCACTGTTGGGCCCTTAAGCAAGGCCCTTAACCCTCAGTTGCTCATTTGTATAAAAATGATAATTGTAAGTCGCTCTGGATAATAGCGTCTGCCAAAATGCTGTAAATGTAATTATCCTTTATACGACTCCCCTCTTTTATATTGCACGATGTTGACGTTAGAATTAGAGATAATATGTAAATGATTAGTACTTTAACTTGTGCTATGTCCAAATGTGGGGCAGTGGTGGCACAGTGGTCCGAAGGTCAGGGGTTCGAGGCCCCGGTACCACCAACCTGCCAATGTTGGGTCCTTGAGCAAGGCCCTTAACCTTCAGTTGCTCAATTGTTTAGGAATGATAAATGGAAGTCGCTCTGGATAAGGGCGTCGGCCAAATGCCATAAATGTAAATGAGTGAATCTGAAAACATAATTATTGTTTTATATATATATATATATGTATATGTATATTAGCTGTGTGTTGGCATAGTGGGTAGCACGTCCACCTCACAGGAAGAAGGCCCTGGGTTCAATTCCTGGTCGTTTGTGTGTGGAGTTTGCATGTCCTCCCCATAATTGTGTGGGTTTCCTGCTGGTGCTCCAGTTTTCTCCCACAGTCCGAAGACATGCATGTTAGGCTAATTTGTTCCAAATTTCCCCTAATGTGAGTGTGAATGGTTGTGTGTGTTGCCCTGGGAAAACAGACGGTTTCAGAAACAATCACATATGGTTACCATGACACTGTACAGGATTTGTGCTTCTCCCTGTGCTTGTGTGGGTTTCCTCTGGGTACTCTGGTGTCCTCCAACAGTCCAAAAAAATGCACAGTAGACTGTTCCAAATCGCCCCTAGGTGTGTTAGCCCTGCGATGGCCTGGCGAGTTGTTCAGGGTGTACCCCGCCCTCGCCCAGAGTCGGCTGAGATGGGTGCCAGCCTCCACACGACCCTGATTAGGATTAATCGGCTTAGAAAATGAATGAATGAATGAACAAATGATTATTTGGCCCTTGATCACCTTTAAATTTAGTCATGTGGCACCGCCGCTTTAAACCATTAGCAGAGTCATGAAACGGTTAAACTATCCAACCATCAGAAGATACGGTATATACGTGTAATCTCAGTACAGCTTTAGTGCTTAGGGGACCGCTTTAGTCCCAAATCTAATTTCAGACAGATGTGCAGTTCTGAGAAAAGCCGCCATTATGGATGTGACATCTGAACCTGCACTGACATGCAAAGCGTCTCAAGTGTCCTCATGCACTAAGCCGCCGTGCCAGGAGAGGTGCAAAGTTGTGAACTGGGTAATTATACCTTTACTAACGAGAATAATTCTAACACACAAGAACAGTTTCATCTTTTTCATTTCAGAGAAAACTTCAGCACGTTAAAACTCTCATAAGTGCGAGGGCTGATGTCCGAGTCCCTCGGTGGACACAGTGGTCCAGGCCGATGGATTAAAACGCATTACGTGGAACAATGAGCAGGAATCAGTGTGCAGCACGTCCTGGATGTTTAACAACAGTGTCTGAAATAATAACAGGTCATTTCCAGTCCTTGCGTTTTGTCCTCTTTTTTGCAGCACGAGCACCAGGAGAGAGGCGGCTCCACACAGCCGCACCCTGACAGCATGATCTCCGGCACGTTGCACTGCTGAGTGTATGGACATGGCCACGCCCTGCCACTGAGAAAGTGGACTGCATCTCATTCACACATGGGTTTGGTGTTTGGTTAAGAGGTGGAGACATTTTTATATCTACGTCCGCACCGCCAAGACTTACTAAGACCAAAGCTCGGGCCATGTGTGTGCGGTATACGTGTGCACCTGTTCATGTGTGCATGCGTCTGTGTGTGTGTGTGTGTGTTTGAGAGCTGCAGTGCTGCAGCGATGACCCCCTCTCTTGCTGACTCAGCAGTCATTACATCGCCATTGTCTGAACCGCCTGCTGCCCTTGGTGCACTTTCACCACAACACTGTCAGGCATTCTGACGGATTAGACGCCACTATTGTGACATTTTATAGAGCTGAAAAACAAGTGCGGGCTCAACTCAGCTTTGGGGCTAACATCAAGACTTCAGATCAAGAAACAAAACATCATCATCATTATCATCGTCATCAGCTGCTAGCCGAACGCTAACTATTAAACCCGTAATACTGTACACCTACCTACGATAAACGTGTCCAACAGTCATTCATTCATTTTCTAAGCCGCGTAATCCTAATTGGTGTAGTGGGGAGGTTGGCACCCATCTCAGCCGACTCTGGGCGAAGGCGGGGTACACCCTGAACAGCTCACCAGATCGTTGCAGGGCCAACACACATACAACCATTCACACTCACACTCACACCTAGGGGCAATTTGGAACCGCCAGTTAGCCTACCCGGGCGTTTCTGTGGGAGGAAACCGGAGTACCCGGAGGAAACCTACACTAGCACGGGGAGCCCATGCAAACTCCATACAGAAACACAGCTGTAATGCTGGTTTACGCCACGAGGTGCTGCCTCTTTCTTTTTATACCGGTCTCCATTTTTTATGCTACGCATAACGAGTCCGAGCAGGAGGTAATTCACCTGTTCCTTTGTTATTTATATGTGAACAGTATCTGTAGCGCCGCAAGACCTGGCTTTATATGGCTGACAGTGTAACTTGCTAAATAAAGCTGCATTGCAGAAACCCCTCCACGTTTGTCTGTCGCCTGTTTCTGTTGCTCCGGAGCTCCGCTAATGGCTGCTACGGCTAGGCCTCGTCACCTGCACCCAAGTGACAACCTGGGAATCAAAGCCAGGATCTTCTTGCTGTGAGGCGGACGTACTAACCACTGCGCCACCGTGCCGCCAATCTCCATCATCTGTGAATATGCAAATGAGACCCTCCTCATCCTTTATCAATAGAACGTAATAAAAACATACATTTGCATACTGCAACCTGATTGACTGCTCTCTTTTATAATGAAATAACACTGCGCTCAAAACAAGCCTGTGCCAACTTATACGTTGTGATGTCACGCCCCGTCTTTCTATTCGCCACTGAAGTCTAGCAAACGAAAGCAAGGCCTGATGGATACGTTCTATCAGAGATCCGTGGAGCTCCACACTTCTGCAAATGTCGTAAGGCCATGAGCTCCTTGCAGGCAGGCCAACGCGCGTACTCTGCCGCTGTCGGCGCTCAGTGCACTTGCACTGCACAGAAAATGCTCTTTTTAAGTCAGTGGTTTCTCCTCTTGAGGAGAAAGAAGTTTCCGAATCCCACTGAAGGGACAGTAAGTTATATCATGGCTGTCTCATTACTGAAAATAAATGCAAACATTTTCGGAGCTCCATTTTTAAGCAGCGCCTAAATATTTAGGTTACATTCACGTCACTATAAAAATGATATAAAAACTGTAGACGCGACCGAGTTAGATCTCATCATGAAGAACCGAAGAGCTGTTCACTCGACTAGCGACTACCTAAAATGCTAATGTTAGACAGCAACCTTAGACAGCGAGTACCAAGCATCATATGATTTTCATTCTGCAAACATCCATCATATAAATATATAGCAGCTAATGAAACCCGCTCCCCACATGATGTCTCGTCTCAGCCGATTAGCAAACGCAGCCGAGTGCATAAAGCCACCATATCATGTGCCACGCAGATCCAGTGAGCACGCCAACTACATGACTAACAAACACACTAGCTTTGATTTTCATTTGCCGAACCCCTTTATCTTACTGGGGGGGGGTGTTCCGCTGGAGCCTATCTCAGCCGATTCTGGGTGAAGGTGTGGTACATCCTGAACAACTCACCAGCCCATCACAGGGCCAACACGCACACACAACCATTCACACTCACTTCTAGGGGCAATTTGGAACCAAATTAGCCAGTTAGCCTAATGTGCATGTCTTTGGACTGTGGGAGGAAACCGGAGTACCTGGAGGAAACCCACGCAATCATGGGGAGAACTCCTCACAGAAACACCCTCGCCACGCCCTCTCAAGCACCTTTCAAGCAGTGAGGCAGATGCGACGGTCTCACCTCTGGGTAAAAATGTGCGGATTTCATGCACTTCTTGAAATGAATTGAATTTTAAAAGTTAGGATTGAATTTAAGAGACGTCATGTTGTTGTTATAAAGTCTATACTGCCACATTCCTGTTCATTCCTGCCCTGGATTTAATATTGCTTCATTGCGCTTGAATTACATTCTCGATGTTTTCCCATTTAATCAAATTTCAAATACGTTCCAATTTTTCCCACCACACCTCAAACCTCTGGCTCCAGCACATCTCACGCGGAAGTGAGAAAGTGATAGACAGGCAGGTCCTTTACTTAAAGTCCTACGACCTTCCTGAGACGCCCAGTGTGTGAAGCACATACCTGACCCGCCTAACAGAACAGAACTCAGCGGACCTCTCGCCCGCTGTGTGAGGATATGCGCCGCCTTGGAGCCCGTCCTACCCCCAGGAACAAAGGGGGCCTTTATGCCTAGTGGCCAAAAGTGCCACCGTGGGAAAAGGGGCTGTTTTTCTGCTGCTGGCGGCTTTATTTAGGCCGCATCCCAAATGACTCCCTACTGCCTTGATCACTGTATTACACAGGGGAAGGAATAATGGCACACTGTGCACCCTGGGGTCTGTCCTGCCCTGGGGCAGGATTGCGAAACCCTGGGCAGTGCGTTTGGGATTCATCCTCAGCAGTCAAGGTTACATGGGCATGACAGGCTCGGGTGACTCCCAGGTGAAGGTGGAGAAATAAGAGTCGCGCCGGTCCATACGCAAAGAGTCGCAATTAACGAGCGCGCGCCAGCTTTAAACGCGGACACGCGACATTTCCACGCAGAAATGACGCGCGCATGCGCAGTGCTTTCACAGTCGCCAAGGTTGCGTCAAGGTGCCAGGCCGCTCAGATCAGCTGATGGATTGATGAGCAGACCCGGACGCACTGCTACATCGCGTCAATCCCGCGCGCGCGCGCTCCCGCGTTCCGGCGCGTCACGCCACCGCGGCCGCGTCCCAATTTGCGCGCTTGTCGCGGACTACACACGGCACACAAACTATTTCCCATCGCACGAGCTCATGAGACGTCTGGGGTTCGGACCTGCGTCCTGAAGGACAGGCGCGTTTGTCTCGTGCACTGACGTCATCAAGGTGCAAGTCACAAATAAAAACCTCCGGAAGTCCAAGTTATTTCTAATAACCAAGAAAACAGCAGTGATTTCAGCTCTCGTGCATCCGAGAGAGAGAGAGAGAGAGAGAGAGAGAGAGAGAGAGATGCTCAGTCTCGTGCATTAAACAGCTCCATCACATTACCCATCAGCTCTGCGTATCTCACACGTTTATCTCGAATAAAGCCGAAGCTGTTCTCCTACCTCTCTGCGGTTTCACCAGGGATGATGAGGAGGATGAGGATGAAGGTGACGGCACGATAAGGAGGCACGCGGACTTTTTGCTGCATTGACTCAGCGCTCTCCAGCACTGTACCACGTGACAGCAGGCTGCGCCGTGCAGAGATGGCCATCACGACTCACTTCACAGAGTCGATTCTTTCAAACGAATCGGTGTGAAAACATCAAGCGCTCATCCAAGAAGTATTAAAGGAGCTGGGCCGTGTTTTATTTTTGAAACATTTATTTATTTATTTATTTATTTGTTTGTTTGTTTGTTTTTANNNNGTCCATTTTCCCGAAAGTGGTGTAAATATGCGAGGAATGTCAAAAAAAAAAAAATTTAACAATGTGTTCATTAAAAAGCTTCTCAACTTGTGAATCAAAAGAAGTTTAAGTCGCTGAGCCTGAAACGGTGCCGGTGGAAATGGACGGCAGCAAGGACTTGTTGAAATCCTGTTGGACTGAACAGTTTTCTAAGATTGAAATTCTACTGAAGATATCAAACTTAAAACCAACCGGCCAACACTTGGCCCGCGAAAGCTTACACAAGGTACGACTACCGTACGTTCTTTTGATCAGCCATTACCATGAAACGTAATTCATCATCCCCTAGGTGGTAGAAACTTACTTTAAGTAAAGATGTCGGCATTCATGGCATAGTGTTTCACCTGTCTGCCTCACAGGAAGAAGGTCCTGGGTTCGAGTCCAGGGCGCGTGCATTTCTTTGTGGAGTTTGGATGTTCTCTGGTTTCCTCCCACAGTTCTAAGACATGCACATCAGGCCAACTGGCTGTTCCAAATTGTCCAGTTGTGTTAATGTGAATGGTTGTGTGTGTGTGTGTGTGTGTGTGTGTGTGTGTGTGATGCCCTGTGACGGTCTGGCAAGCTGTTCAGGGTGTACCCCGTCTTTGCCCAGTGTTGGCTTAGATAGGCTCCAGCCTCCCTGTGACTCCAGTAGGATTAAGCGGTTCGGCAATTGAAAGTGTGAGTGAGTGAGTGAGTGAGTGAGTGAGTGAGGTAAACATTCATGACTCCAGAAAAATTAAAAGCTAGTTTGTTGCTGACAAGCATTGATAGAAAAGGCAATGCGAACAAATACCTAAACTAATTATACCAGGCAGGTTTCATGGTTGCCCTTTTTGCACAGATGTTCAGTGAATATTCAGCCCTCACTGACCCAGAAATTTTGTGACGTGGCCCTCAGATGAGTTTGAAAATGAGTTGGACACCCCTGTCCTTTTGCAAACACCTAGCAAATTTGTTGTACGAACTAAATTCATGTCTACTATCCTTCTGTGTACAAACATTTTAACATATTGAATAATCTGGGGATAGTTGAGCTTGGTGGAGGTATGCGCTCTATGAATGCTCTTGTTCTTAATAATTTTCTAAGAAAAATAATTTTTTCGTTGATTTTTAGGAAAACCAGGCCACACATATCGGCTAACATGTCCAACCAATAATTAACTAAGGACATTTTATACAATACTGAAAACATATCCAAAGACTTTGCAGCTGAGACCCTCCACCTGACGAATATCATCTACTAAAGCACTTTAACGTGGGATACCTCTCAATTACTTTTTATAACAAGTAAATAAAGGGCTGCACGGTGGCCTAGTGCTGAGCAAGTCCGCCTCAAAGCAAGAAGGTCCCGGGTTCGAGTCCCGGGTTTCTGTGTGGAGGTTGCATGTTCTCGACGTGCTCTGCATGGGTTTCCTCCAGGTACTCCGGTTTCCTCCGACCGTCCAAAGACATGCAGTCACTCCGAGCCGCCCCTGGGTGAGTGGGTTGTCCTGCGGTGGTCTGGTGAGCTGTTCAGGGTGCACTCGGCTGAGATAGACTCCCTGGCAGGGAAATGAGTGAGCATGCAAATTAAGAAGGACTCGTATTTACGATTCGATTCGCACACCTCCTTACAAACGACGCGTTTAAAAAAAAGGGGGGGGGGAATCGAGCAGTTCACGAGTCGCCGATCAGTGCCCCGACAGCCCTGTGTCGAGCTTTACTGCAGAGGAACCAGTTAAAACCCGCACTGAGCCTCTAACAGGTCACACTGATGGCACTGTATCATAAACAGCATGTAGCTTGTTAGCAGCTAACTGTAAGCCTGCAGTTATTCAGCACAAAACGGGTAGAAAGAAGTGCAAAAGGGGGGAAAACTTCATTTCCGCCCGCTCTCCTACATACAGCCTGCCGAGATTCACACTGTAACAACCACAGCTACAACTGTTTCACAGCAAAACACACCCCGTCCCAAACCACAAGCTACTACAGCGACCCAACAGGGCTCAGAACCCAGGTACGCGCGGTTTGGGACGAAGCCCACAGCATGATAGCAGGATACACTGCGCTTCTGCGGTGCATCACTGAAGAACAAACACAAGGCAGAAGTTATTACAAAGTAACCAGAGCAACACTGAGTGTTTCTTACCTGTTACAATGTCACCCACAGCTGTTTCTCTCTCAGCCACCGTGTCCACCATATCCCTGCAGGACTAGTCGATCCTCCAGCGCTCATGAAAAGAACCCGATATTTCCTTTAAACGCGGATCACTGGGAGGTTTTCATTTACAGAAACACTCCAGATTTTAGACGCGCCTCGTTTTTCCTGAGAAATCTCTTCTCTTCTGTCGACTCCCCCCCCTCTTCCCCCCCACCTTGGGTTTATGACACCTTAAAGAAAGGAAGTCTGGACTAGTCGCGACTTTCCGTCTGTTGATTCACCGTCCCGCCCCTCAAGCGACCCTCACACACACACACACACACACACACACACACTGACCTAATGAGACTTTATTCTGCGCAAATCGAGCGCAGCCTCACTGGACCAGGCGATCCTCTCTACACAAACCCCTGGCAGAAGTGATGGGATCAACACACTGAACCCTTTAAAGGCCACACCTAGAAAAAAGCAAAGGTATTTATTATTATTTTTTAAAGCAGTGTTGGCAATAATAACAATTATGTTTGTTTTTGTTCAAACAACCACATATATTTTTTTTTTATATACGCACCTCTACCAAACGGTTGAGATTATTACAAATAAATAAATCATTGAAATGTTCTACCAGATATTGACACAGAACATTAAGGGGTTAAAGGAATTTCACTCATCTCGTTCTCTCTCATTACCATTATTATCCTTATTATT
>JAQMYF010000023.1:46744935-46759017 GCA_030014195.1 Neosilurus mollespiculum
CATGTCCAACCGGGAAGAGACCCCGGGGTCGACCCAGAACATGCTGGAGGGACTATGTCTCTCGGCTGGCCTGGGAATGCCTTGGTGTCTCCCTGGAAGAGCTGGAGGAAGTGGCTGGGGAGAGGGACGTCTGGACTTCACTCCTAAGGCTGCTGCCCCCGCGACCCGACCTCGGCTCAAGCAGAAGATTTTTTTTTTTTAACTTATTTATACCTAACTCGCACACGCACACACGCGCGCACACACACACACACACACACACTAACTCTATGCTCATGGATGTGCTGGAGCTGCCAAACCTATATGTACCTACAATACTTTTGGAATGTCAGCCATGTGAAGTTACTCAAGTTGCTATGGCAGCAAAACGACACCATTTTCTTTGAGAAAGAATGAAGGGATGAGAAGATACAGGGAAGAATGAGAAGATTTTGGACTGAAAGGGGTGTGTTTGTTTTTTATTTAGCAGGTATGCGGGAGGTGAAGCTGCCGTGTGTAAGCGATCCTGAGGAGGAGTTCACACAGACAGAACAGACAACCTGATAACACACACCACATTCCAAGTTCATCAACACACAGAGACAAGTGAGGATTTTCCTGGATTGCATTTATATTGAGCTGGTTTGATGTAGAATTTCAAATAAAGTTGCTCTGTGTTAAAAGACTGGTTGAAAAGACTAATTAAATAACATTCAGGGTACTTCTATTTAACATTTCCATGGAAGTTTTTTTATATATCATATACACACTTACCGGCCAAAAAAATAAGTCGCACACACAAATATGTTGTACTGTCTTTATCCTCATTTTTATCCTCACTTTAATCATCATGCCATTGATTCAACAAACTTAAGAAACATAACATTTATTTCCATCTAGTGTTGGGTTTATTTCTCACTGACGTCTTGAATTGATGAGGGAAAAAACTGAACCACTCCATAAAGTCTTCTCCAGCACATCCCAAAAACTTTTAATAGGGTTAAGATCAGGACTCTGTGGTGCCACTACATATTTCCCATTTTATATCCATGCTGTCAGGGAAAAAAAAAAAGTCCATTGATGTGATAATCTCATTCAGTACATTCAGGCCATCAGCTGACTTCATTTTATTGCAACATTATTGTTGCTGAGCCTCGACCGGACCAACTGGAACAACAATGCCATGGAGATTACCAGCTTTGTTTGTATTCTAAGACGTTAAAAAAATTCCTTCTTAATTTAAATCACAATTATTAACACAAGTGTAAGCTGAACACAGTGCTAGTGTATCAGTGACAAAAACTTAGATAAAGAATGAGTCCTTTCTAAGACTTAACATATTTATTGCCCTTTTACAACCGGTAGTGTAGTAGAACAGTGTAGCTTTGGGCGTGTTTTATTAAATCAGTCTGTTCCATCAGTCTGTTTCAAAAAAATCCTGTGAGAGAGAGACAGAGAGAGAGAGAGAGAGAGAGAGAGAGATTATGAATCAACTCAATGACTCATTTTATTTGTGACACTAATTTAGTTCAAGATATTTCTTAGCTAAATCTCAGTGAAGGTCAAAATTGCCACAGAAAAAGAAAACGTTCAAAATGTTTTCCCTTTTGCCTAAAAAGTTGAAGGACAGTTGATGAAATTTGTGTAAAAGTTGATGTGATGTGTGAATAAATGGTATTGGATGAGACACATGAGAAAAAAGTCCTTTAAAAGCTGTTCTTTAATATTCAATCAAATGTCTTTACCCGAGTACATTTTTGCATAGATGTTTACTGACGCCTCAGAAACGGCCCTGAGACATCCATTATCAGGGAGTTGTGAGTAAGGATTTTTCTTTATACAAGAAACCATTTGGAAGTTTGTCTGTGGTAATTATGTGGCTGCTTAAGAGCAGAAAAATGGGGTCTTTATTTTTCTTTATATTATACTTCTTCCGTCGCACTTAATGCAGCCTAAACGGTAAAGTGTACCCGCGCAATGTATATATCAAAACGTGCGTCTCGGCGCCGCAAAGTGTGCTATTATGTTTATTGGTGTTTCGCATTACCATGTCAACACAATTAGCCAAAAATGATGCCAAAAAATCCCATTGAAATAAATGGGGAGAGGTCGACAAAAAATCATGAAACTTGGTTCACAGAAACTTGGTTCTACCAAGACACTAGAACCTTAGACACTGAAGTCAATTTTACGGTCAAATCGGCTTTTTGCTACCTTTTTACGGTTTTCTCTTAATCTTTGATCAAGTGTCAAGGATTTCTGAGTCTGTTTGTGTATTTATAATAGGTGTCTATTGCACAGAATGTTCTGGGCTAAAGTGTGTGATGTCATCTTAGAGTGTGAGAAAGGAGATTATCTTGGGAAAAGTTTTTTTTTTTTTTTTTTACTCACTCCTAATCCTAAAATTTTGACTCTACACCAATAAATTGTACATCAAAATGGAGGAAAATGTTTGCTGGTTCTGAAAGTGACCATGTAACTTTTGAGTCTACAGCACTTTTAGTAATAAAATGGCTGAAAAAAAAAAGCATTACATGATTCAGAGTTAACCCTTTCATATACATAATCCATTTCAAACAGTTTATAGGAACCTTTTACGATGTAAATCGCCAACAAATCGAGTATCAAGTGAGAAATTACTTTCTTGATTTTTGTTGATCTCTATTTGCTGTTCTTAATGCAGCATTTTCTGTTTCAGCCATTTCTGCCACCAAATTAAAATGAATACATAAAAAAAATAAAAGGTGTGCAGACTCCAGTGAACAGGTTACCTTAAAAAAACCTCTTTAAATATAAAAAAGGGTACTGCTGGACCTTTTTGGTGTAAATTTTGTATGTTTTCTTGCAGACATTTCCAACGGCATCTTTTATACAGAAGTCGGGTAGCTTTTTCGGTTACAGGAATGGGTATATGAAATTCTCTGACTCAAAGTTCATTTGACACGTCATATCTCAAGGACTATTAGAGATACAGACCACTGTGCCGACATTTACATGCAGCGTCAATACGTTTGTGAAGCAGAAAATCTGTATTTTCCAACTCAAGGCTGATCATCACACGTAGACCTTCAGATGGATGTACATACTGTATCTCAAGAACTATAATAGCTACAGTCATGCTTTTGGTATCAAAATGTCGGCAATAGCCATATTTATATTCGACTTAAAAGTACCTATATGCTGTATCTCAAGAATCATAATAGATGCAGACATGCACTTCGTACCAAAATATCTGCAATATCCAACTTCATATTCAACTTTCATACATTTATGGAAAAACCAAATTTTTGCCCGTTTTCGGGCAGACATCTTTGATTCTGTGGCCGCTGTCTTGGATTTTTGTGTGGCCAGGGCATTTTTGAAAAGAGTGGGATATGCAGAGTACATGTACCAAATTTCATGCTTGTATCACCATTTGAACGATTCTTTCACTTATTTGCTCCACTATTAGAAGTCCCTCGCTCCTGCTGACGATGTTCCATATGAACCTAAATATACACTCAAACTGTGAAGATGACTTTTCACTGCTGATGATAAACTCTTTTACTAAAAGGATACAGTTACAAGATAATCAACTAGACTTCATGGCAAACTGTAGTGAAGTTTCTGCTACATGCTTTGTATTTTATCTGGTTTCACCCAAACGAGGATGGGTTTCCCCTTTAAGTCTGGTTTCTTCTTTGCTGACTGAAGGAGTTTTTTCTTACCAGTGTTGCCATGGGATTTTATGGGAGAAATGTTAAATGTTTTTTGTTTTTACTATGTGAAACTCTTTTGCGACAATGTCAGTTGTAAAAAGTGCTACACAAATAAAACTGAACTGAACCTCTGGGAAATATCCAGGGAGTTACAATTAACACGAACACTAAAGTAAGCCACAGAATATAGAATCAGAATATTAATGAAAATCATTCAAATAGGCTTATTTTAGAACAATAACAATACGAGAGGACTATATTTCTGGGAAAATATGAGCATCACTGGTCATGTGTGTCAACACTAAAGCTAAGTGCATCGTAAAGGATAAGACATATACGAGTGGAAAACTCTGCATGCATGTCCTGTATGTCCTCCCGCTCTCAAAACAGCTGAAATATTTTAATTCTGGGTTAAGAACAGCATACTTATTTACAGGGTTTCAAAAATTCCAAAAAAATATTGTTTCCATTAATAAATGTAACTTTTTTCCCCCCACTTCTATCTTCTTGCAGATCATTAAAAATTTCTTTTAAATTCTTGCCTTTAACCAAACAAATATAGATCAAAATTGTGTGATGCAAAAAGTATTTAATGCAGCTTTAAATAATGTAATCAAAAACTATAATTTCTTTAAAACGGCCAATCTGAACAAGCACAAGTAAAGCAACAAGTAAATCTGATTTTAGTTTCAGGAAAAAAAAAAAATCAGCTGTGAATCTCTTTAGTGTGTCAATCACATATGGATTTGTGTACTGACAACACACTTCCTATTCCAAATCCTTTTTTGGCTCACACACACTCACACACACACTTTCTTTCTGAATGGAGACATAATTTAGATGGTTAAAAAAGGGAAGCTAGAGTTCATTGCAGCAGGATCTGCTAGCTGATGTTTCTGTGTGTTTGTTTGTGTGTGAATGTAGAAAAGAGAGAGAACGAAACCGCACAGTTGTGGTGAGACATTACAAAACACTTTTGGACACCAAGCAGGGCTGCTTGATCTTTTCAGTATATGTTTGGTTTATGAATGAAATAAAACAAACCGTGTTAATAAAAAGAAACTTCCTGAGTCATTTAGAGGGAGTGCTGATTCTGCATGTAGGTCAATCAAACTTTACTATAAAAAAAGCTTTAAAAGGGTAAAAAATGCATAACAGCAGGAGAGACAAAAAAGAGAGTCGAAAAAACCCCAGACAGCAATACATAATGCAAACAAAATAGGGTAAATTAAGTGTTTCCTGAAGACACACACACACACACACACACACACACACAGTAGAAACAATTGCTTTGTGTTGGCTGGTAGAAGTAAAGCCACAGAAGCTGAGGAACTGACAAGACAAAAGTGGAACAAAAAGTTCCCACATTTACACTACCAGAAAATACTAAACGCAAACACTACACAAGTATAAATACTACCAGAGAATACTAAACACTACCAGAAAATACTAAACACAAACACTACACGAATATTAACACTACCAGAAAATACCATACAAATACTACACAAATATTAACACTACCAGAAAATACTAAACAAATACTACACAAGTAGAATCACTACCAGAAAATACTAAACACAAATATAAACACTACCGGAAAATACGACACACAAATACTACACAAACATAAACACTAGCTGAAAATACTAAACACAAACACTACACAAGTATAAACACTAGCTGAAAATACTAAACACAAACAAACACTAGACACAAACACTACACAAGTATAAACACTAGCTGAAAATACTAAACACAAACACTACACAAGTATAAACACTAGCTGAAAATACTAAACACAAACACTACACAAGTATAAATACTACCAGAGAATACTAAACACTACCAGAAAATACTAAACACAAACACTACATAAATATTAACACTACCAGAAAATACTAAACACAAACACTACATAAATATTAACACTACCAGAAAATACCATACAAATACTACACAAATATTAACACTACCAGAAAATACTAAAATACTACACAAGTAGAATCACTACCAGAAAATACTAAACACAAATATAAACACTACCAGAAAATACGACACACAAATACTACACAAGTAAAAACACTACCTGAAAATAATACACAAGTAAAAACACCACCTGCAAATACTAAACACAAATATAAACACTACCAGAAAATACTACACAAGTATAAACACTACCAGAAAATACTACACAAATACTACACAAGTATAAACACCACCAGAAAATACTAAACAAATACTACACAAGTAAAACTACCTGCAAATACTAAAGACAAATATAAACACTACCGGAAAATAGTAAACAAATACTACACAAGTAAAACACTATCTGCAAATACTAAAGACAAATATAAACACTACCAGAAAATACTACACACAAATACTACACAAGTATAAACACTACCAGAAAATACTAAACAAACACTACACAAGTAAAACACTATGTGCAAATACTAAAGACAAATATAAACACTACCAGAAAATACTGAACACAAATACTACACAAGTATAAACACTACCGGAAAATACTGAACACAAACACTACACAAGTATAAACACTAGCTGGAAATTCCAAACACAAATACTGCACAGAACTACAAAAGCTACCAGTGATATAGTGAACTAAATACTGAAGTGTTTATAAATCCTGATTTAAGACATATGCACAGTATAATTATGTCAGATGTTAATAATTATGTTATGTACGTCAGATAACCATCTAAATGATAAAAACAGATTGCATGTGTAGTTAAATGCAGATTACAGAGCACCATTTACTGAATTTAAAAGAGCTCAGGATCAGGTGTTGAAATGCTTCTGCGTATCTATACTCTTCAGAAACACCGCATTAGCCGCATGAGTAAATGTGACAGCTCACTCTACACTATTTCCGAAAATGACGAACAGCATGCATTTATAGAAGTGGTTTATTATTTATTTTGTTTTGATACAATGAAACATTCATTCATTCGATCATTTCCTAAAACCTGTCTCAAAAGCTACTTATTCAGTCTTCAATAAAAATAAAATCGCCTTCAATAGTGTGTACTTCATCAATGCCAGCACTTGAAAGAGGAACCCAATAATCCCTGCAGTCACCCCACAATCCATTAATTCGTGCGAGTGCTCACTTATGCTCTGTGCTTGATGGCAGGTATGTGCTCTGTTCCTGAAGAGGAGCACCTCGCTACAAGGCTCTGCACAAAACAAAAGTTTCACCTTGCTTGATGAAACAACCGAGATCATGGCCACATGCACCAAAAAACAGCTGCTCATGGGGAAGATTTTACCATTGCTTGTCTTCTGTGTGGTGATAGTTGTTGATGTTGGGAAATAGCAATGAGCCACACAACCTGGTTATAACCTTTTTCCCTGTAAGTGCAAAATTATTCACCTAACAAAGATATTTAAAATAGACTTTAAGATAGAAAAATGCACTGAATAATTTAACTTGGTGTTAGAAGAAGAGTTCGACGAGGTGTTTTACATGAATGTGATTACAGTATGGAGTAAATATATTATCTGGCTCTTCCCCCCACCCTCGTCGCAGGTGTAATGTTTATTTAGGGCAGCTTTGGCTAGAAAAGCAGGCTTCATCTGCGCCTTCCCTTCCTTCAACTTCATGGCTGAAGTGCCCTTGAGCAAGGCATGTAACCCCCAACTGCTCTTTGGGCACCGCAATGTGGCAGCCCACTGCTCAGGGTGTGTGTGTGCTCACTTTGGAATGGTTAAATGCAGAGCCAAATTTCCCTTGCGAGATTAATACAGTATATCAAAATAAAGAAAATTCACATTTTACATGAATGGCTAGCGGTTAATGTTACATCAAAACAAGTCAGAAAAATAAAATTAAAATAAATTACCCTTGCAAAAAAGATCACATACAAATGGTATATTTGTTACAGGCTAATGCTGTGTCAAGAGGTGCATGGTATCATACTGAACAGTAGTGGTGTAATGACAACGATTTGATTTGATGCATAAAACCTGAAAAAATTAATTAGAAATGATTCAAGGAAATAATTATTATGAATTAATTATTAGTAATTATTAACTTATTTTCAGATTTAAATTAGCTACAAATGACTGAAAAAGGACAAACGTATATGTAAATTCCTTCATTTATTTTCTAAGCCACCTAAGGCTCACAGGGAGGCTGGCGCCCATCTCATCCAAGGTGAGGGCGGGGTACACCCTGGACAACTCACCAAGTTATCAAGTCATCGCAGAGCCAACACTCACACAAACATTCACACTCACTCTCACACCTGGGGCAATTTGAAACAGCCAATTAGCCTGAAATTAGCCAGAAAACCCATGCAAGCATGGGGAGAACATGCAAACTCCACACAGAAACGCCCGAGGCCAGGAATCGAACCCAAGACCTTCTTGACGTGAGGCGGACGTGCTAACCACTGCACCACCGTGTAAATCTAAATTAATATTTTTTTAAACTATAGTGTAAATTGCCATTAAATCCCAAATGAATGGTAGACCTACCCAATATTCTGAACAAACTTCAGATTTACAGTATCTACCAAGGTATTTAAAGGGATCAATCCAAATATTTAAAACTTTTAAAATACAGCAGGAGAGCTGATACACACACTGGGGCACTGGCTAAATACAGAGTGAATGCTAGTAAGAAAAACATTTTTAGGACAAAATGAGGACAATGAAAATTAGATGAATAAATTCACTTATAGTGAGTCATACAGATTTATTAAAAAAAAAATGGGTTTTTTTTTTAGGGGAACAAAAGCAGAAAATGTGAATTCACAGTTTAAAAAAGAAGAAAATAATACAGAACCCAAGGACTTTTCAAAGGTTAGCCTTTTAATATATTGAATACTACATCAAATAACCCTCCTTATGTCTTGCTGTTAATATTATTCTTTTATTATGAGCTGATCAAAATAAGAGTGACAAATAAAAAAAAGGTGAACCAGAATCCAACAGCAGTAAAAAGAAAAGAAAAGAAAATCAGGGTTGACAAAACTACAACAATCAGGACATTACAGACATGGGGAGAAGAAAGATGTCCAGCGCCCTGTAATTACTGATTGGGTGTATACAGGATTAATAGTGGTCTAGACACAGCTATTCAAAATACACACAGCTGGCAAGCGTTCAAGGCTAAGCTCCGGTGCCCGTCTCCAAACTCTCTTCATGCACACAAAGCACGTGTAAATAAGTTTGCCTCAACTGGCACCACAAAACAACTTGAGCCATCTCCAATGTCTCTGGGAAAAATTGGATTTTATTTCACTGCCAGCAGAAGCACTATTGCTGTACCCTTAACGCTAACGAAAGTCTTCACAATTAACTGGAATATATGAAAAAATTAAATAAATAAACCTTTGCTTCAGGAGCATCACATCATGGCTGACCCAGTACTCTGATTCCAACTTTCTAACAAGCCATGATATATGAAAAGGGAATCTACTTATGCTGTTATATACATGACTAATAAAGGCTTAGAGAAAGGATGGACCTCCTGTCACATAAAACGAAATAAAGCTAAACATGGAATTATATCCAACATTAATAGAACACTATGCATACGTAATACATGTCCATCAAAACACTACTGTATTACAACATTCTTTGTGGAAAAATAAATCGAGTAATAAATTAAATAAATAAATTCTGTATTGCAAAAAAAGTGGGGTGGGAGTGTCAAGGCAAACGTTACTGCCGATGTGTTGCGCACTACATGTGCCGGTATACGTCTGACGTATGTAAATGTAACGTAGTATCATGTGCAGATGTGTATAGCCTTATTTTATTCAGAGGTTCAGCAGTTTATATTTGATTTGTTCATTTAATATCCGTATACTGTTACTATTGCTGTTATGTTACCTTACTCTAATTGATAGATAGATAGATACTTTATTAATCCCAGAGGGAAATTCATTAATCCCAGAGGGAAACTGACTAATCTATGTCCTATTTTTGTGGTTTCACACTCTTGCAACACTGAATACTATAAATGGCAGGGTTTTCAAACAGGCTACTGTTAACTACTGTAAGCATTTCAGCAGATTGCAACTTAAAGCCACTCGATAAGTAAAAACCACCCGATGATGAAAATATACATATTTTAGTGTAACAGGAGAGTTTGGGTGTCTATCTTTATCATTCCATTTTAAAGAGTGGTAGATACCTTGACACATAATGGGAACAAGAGCACACAGACAAACCTCCGCCAAGCCCACAAGCCCCTCATATGAAACAAAATATCAAATCTCGTCCTCTCTCACAATGTTAAAGAATCCTTTAAAAATTCCTGGAACCAGAATTTGACCCGGATCATCTTCCGCATTTAACGGAGACTTCCTTTTCTTTTTGTAGAAATTTCATGAAGACCCGAACCTAAATTACCCACACCTAACCAACAACATAACCTCTTTGGCGGGGGTAATTAAGACATAGGAAGAGCTTAATTTGTGTAGAACATGGAGGAGAAATTTGATTTAAAAAAATGTTAATAACATTTTAAAAACTTTTAAATATTGTACTGTTGATTGTCTCAACTTCATTTAAAACAGTATCAAACAGATTTCTTCTCTGTATATAGCTGTACACAAAATACTCACAGCTCAGGTGTGTTTAGGTATTGAGGTATCAGTGTTGGGATTGTTGTCACTTTTTTCAGTGTTTGTGGGAGTGATCTTAACCCGAGTGAGGTCCAGAACGCTGCTGGGAAAGGGCTGAGCTGACAGTGCTAAGGAAAGAAGGGGGGGGGGGTGTGAGAAAATGGTAAAAGCGTAGGGGGATGTGTTGAATGTGTGTGTGTGTGAGAGAGAGAGACTCACTGTTATTGTTCGTTGTCTCCAGCACACCTCGTCGTTTCATTAGGACTCTCTGAAGTTCAGAATGTGGTTCCTGAGAGGAGGGTCTTGCAGAAGGGGAGGGGCAGGGAGAGGGGCGTTTTGCAGAAGTCTGCATAAACACAAACACAAGGAGTTTAAAGTTATGTCAGGCTCCGCCCATATAACAGCCCATTTATTCAGATATGAATCGATATATTTGTAAAATATGTTGTGTAATCAAGGTTAAGGTTAATTACTGGGTGATTAAGATTCAATTAGCATGAAATCAACATATTTTTTGCTCTCTTTATTACAAGAAATACCAAAATAATTACTAGGAGTGTGAGTGTATCCTCTTGATTACAGTACATAAAGTCAAATGTCCTCCAAATTCATTCATTTTTATCCTGGGTTGTGTAGAAGACTCCAAAGTAGGACTTTACACTGGATAAGGGTGTGTTCATTGGAGTGTTCTTTCTCCAGTGTAAACGATAAAACTACAAAATTACATTTATTATATCTACCCAGAGAGGTAGATAGCTTAGAGCTTAGATAGTAAAAGATGCATTGCTGTCATTCTAAAAGAGTAGGCCATTGGGTTGCCGTCAGCGTGTTTCTGCCCTGCGATGGCCTGGCGAGCTGTCCAGGGTGTACTCTGCCCTCGCCCAGAGTCGGCTTAGATGGGCACCAGCCTCCCCGCAACCATAAATTTGGGTTAAGCAGTTCAGAAAATTAATGAATGAATGACCTGATAGTGGGTAATTCCATGAAAAAATGTTTCCAGTGTCTTATACTAAAAGTCTGCTGACCCACTAATGCATCTATAATATGCAATTATCTGCTATATCTAAAAATACAGCGCTGCGAATTCTGAATGTTTTGTGGTGCTGGAAGGTCACATAAGTGTTCACATTGAGAAATACCTGGAACTAAACACATCTTTTTAATTTAAAATTTAACCACCATCTTTTTGCTGTGATCACATAGTCCAGTAAATTTAAGCCATTAAAAAGTTTTAAAGTAAGTACAGAAGACTACTGCATTATGATTCTACCAAAAAGTCACATACAAGACATAACTGACAGTGACAGCTTTTCCCTGTTCATACTCCATGGCCTCCCTGGCAAATTTAACAAAAGATAGATTTTTCAGACCAAACAAACCAAATAATATATTTACCAAAATCCCTTTAAGTTCCTGAATGGCAGAACCAGATGGTATTCGCTCGCTCTGCTTCAGAAAAGAAAGAACAAAAACTACAGTCAGACAGAATAAGAACATTATCTAAAGCTACAGCTTACAAATTAAAATGATTTTGGAATACCATTGTTACAACAAATTAAAATGATTTTGGAATATATATGAGATAAGTTCAACAAGATCAGTTTCCATCTATGGGGGCCCTGCACTTGGGTAATGCCTAAATCTATATTAACCTGTTGGACAGGTATCGATACACAGTGCCAATAGTTGCATTTCTACTATCGCGCCAAAGCCAAGCAAGCCAAGGCCATTACCGTTTCCAGGATTTAAGTCCGTCTAGGCTAAAAGCCTGAGAATTTGGCCCCATGATTTACAATGGGCCAGATGTAGTCAGCCGGGACATAAGATGTCAAAATGGAAGGTGGGTTAATCTCTTTTAGCCCATTAATCACTCTGATGCAAAGTATTTGTGCCCAAATATGTATTAATAAAAAACTATGACTATCGCAAGTCAGTTAAGCTAATCTAGAGAGCTAAACTAGCTGCCCTGAACTATCCTATGAGCTAACTGTGACCAATTATTGGAGCAAATAAAAACACACACAGTCTAAATCAGTTTCAGTTGTATTTTAATGAGGTAACTGCAGAAGTGCCTAGCCTTAATTTATTCAGAAGTTCACTAGTTTGTATCTGATTTGTTAGTTTAATATCTGTATACTGTTATTACTGCCTTTATCTTGCTGCATCTACGTTCTATTCTTGTGAGTTCACACTCTTGCGAGAGTGAAACAGACTGCAAATGACGGCCTTTTCAAACAGAATGGCAAAAGATAATAGAATGTGTACGTGTGTGTGTGTCACACCTGTTGTGGTCTGGCCTTGTGGACTGTTTGACTGACTGGCCGGAGCTGAATGCCTTTTTTAATCCTTTCCATCATCTCGGTCACAGCCTGCTGTCTAATGTCCTCCTCTATCTCACACACACACACACACACACACACAGAGAAAACTATCTGAATGCTAAATGCATTTAAATGCATCAGACTGCTAAAAATTAAACAGCTTTCCGAATGAAATATGATTTTAATTTATTTAGGATTAAGTGAATACCAGTCTTGCTGCAGTGTGAATATTGTTCTTCTGTTATATCTTTATTCAGTGACCAAAAAAACGAAGGTTTAAAGAAAACGTCAGGAAGTCCCAACAAATCAAATCAGTGAGAAATGTAGCCTTGGTCATGTTTGCCCCATTGCACACATTCAATCGTGTAACTACAGGCGCTTGATGTGCGCTTACTTCACATTCCACGGCAGGTGGAAATGTTTTGAACTTATGAAAAAAAGAGACATTAGGGAAATGTATTAATACATTTAGCATTTTTACCTTTGTGAATAGAGAACATATTTTAGAGTGTAATTTCAGAACTGGGTGGGTTTATGTTAATGTTAAGACCTAAAATTAGCTGATTAAACTGGTGGTAAAAGTCTCTGACCAAGGTTATTTCACATACAAAGGAATTTCAAAATCAAAACAAATTCCAAAAGCAGAAGACAAAACAAGTTCCTGTGATTTAAACTTTTGATATGTACACTGAAAAACCACCAGTGTTAATACTTCCTCATAATAAAAACAGAAATACTGTACAGCACTGCAGTATGGGTAAAGAAATAACATCAGGTGGATTAGCCTTTATATCAACATAAGTGAAAATGAATAAGTATATCCTCATCTTCAAAATTAATTTCCTTTCATTATTTTCTGTCACTTTCCAGCATCTCATAAAAAAACCTGCAAAGATTTCCAAGTGGATTACACACGATCCTTTCACAGCTGTAAGTAAGCAGGCCTTTTTTCCAGGCCCTGCTGACATTTAAAAAGCATTTAATAATCATTTAAACCCATCATGTTCACATTGCTAATGGCTCTGTCATTTCCAGTGCACTTTCAGAAAAGTGTTATTTTTGGAAGAGGCCTGAAAAGTTGATGTCACAAACCTCCTACATATTAGAGGAATGAAAGCCTGCTTTATAAAATAAAAATATATTTATTTTACATCCGTACTGCTGAACACGGCATGCACACGAGTTTGCAGAAACTCTTAAAAAGGGACTGTATAAAAGTTCTGAGTCCACCCAGAAACATTTCATAAACCTCGAAGAAAGTTCAAAAAGGTCAGGAAAAAGTTTTGGTACTTCTTTTAATTAATGATATACAATTTCTTTTTTAAAAATTCATGAGAGAATCGAATGAAATTATTGGAATAAGTACTGAGAGTGGAAAAAGAATGTTGCTATATGTTTTAGAAGCATTTCCCATGATCATTTTTTAACATTTATTATGATTTTTTTGCATACCATAATTTAGTGTACCTTTATACATACTCC
>JAQMYF010000023.1:46774403-46786877 GCA_030014195.1 Neosilurus mollespiculum
GAGAGGGAGGAGTCTTGTGGAGACAGTGAGACGTCACATTCTAGTGACTCTGAGGATGAGAACGCTGCCAGAGACGAGCGTGATGGTAAATCCAAAATGGCTTACGCAGTTAACGTTTTTTGTCAACTCTGTTTTCCTGTCGTCAGTTACTTTAGGAACAAAAAAAGAAATGTTTCCCACGAATTCTGCACTTGTTGTTTGTGCAGCTCAGCACTGGATCAGCGACATGGCCCAGTCAACCCGACGAGTTCGCGTCACTACCAGGCTGGAACAGCCAATCAGAAAGGCAACAAGTCTCTGAGCTAGAGTCGTAATACTCATGTGCACGGGTTGCATCAGGCATGGACTGATGCTGCTGGAAGAAATCGCTGATGCTATGCATGATTGTTTTAAATAGCCAGTAACACAAATTCACCACAAGTACCCTTAAACTTCCTGTAAAAGTAGCGGTGGGTAATAATCAGGTTTATTAATAAATTCTTCAAGCAAGAGTGCAATTAAACGCATTTCTGCCATTTTCAAAAAGCTCTGTACTAACGGCCTGACCACTGTAATTCAGTTTACGCAAATAGTTACTTGTGAAAAATGCTCTCAGTACTGAATGCAGCACACCTTATATCAGGGGTCCCACACTCATTTTCACTTAAGGCAACATCACTAAATTTCAAGGTCACAGAGAGCCGAATAATCACTCAACATCTAATCAAAAAGGGCAACCATGAAATCTGAATGGCCATATTAATGTTTACACATTTGCCCTCTTTTCCCTTTCTGACAATACTTCCGGCTGACGAGCTAGCTTACAATCTTCCCTGCTTCATGAATAGCTAGCTGTTTACTTGAAATAGTTTGGCTCCACCTAGTGAAAGGATGATGAATTACATTTCATGCTAATAGTTGATGCAAAGAATGTATGATAATCATATGCTTTAAAATTTTGTTTTTGTGTGGCAGTGAGGGGAGTGAGCTACACCCTCACTTCCACCACACTCATGGCTGAAGTGCCCTTGAGCAAGGCACCTAACCCCAACTGCTCTCCGGGTGCCCCCAATGTGTGTGGAAGCCCACTGCTCCAAGTGTGTGTGTACGCTCACGGTTTACGTGTGTGTGCTCACCCGGACGGGTTAAATGCAGATGCAATATTTTCCCTTGTGGGATTATTACAGTAAAACAAAATCAAGCAAAAATCAAAAAGCTCTTGTGGGCCACATGAAATGAGTTGGCAGGCCAGATTTGGCCTGTGGGCCTTGAGTTTGACACCTGTGCCTTATTCACAGTGCATGGAGAGATGAAGCATGGAGGCAGGTGAAAGCACAGAGCCTGTGCATGCCCTTTAAGCAAGCATTACAGGATCAACTTGCAACAGCAATTTACCAAAAAAATCTATTCCCATGTAACATTTTCTGAGACAGATTTCTTCAGGCTTAGCAACACGTTGGAAGTTTCTCATTTGTATTCAAAACTCACAAAACAAGATGATGAATACTTAAAGGGACTGTGTCATTTTATCCAAATTTAGTGCTTTAAAATGTGTGTAAATTTGCCATAAATGTCCAAAATAATAGTCTAAATTTGTTAAACAGCCTGTCAGCTTGCAAATCAAGAGGACATTTTGTGTCCGATGTGGAGCGGATGGAAATAGACAGGAACAGAAGCTTTGGGAAATCCTGTTGGGCTGAACAGTTTTCAAAGAAAGAGATCACACTGCAAACCCCTAAGAAATTTTATGCATGGACCTGATTCATGTCCAGAATCCTTTGCAAACCAATTTTCCTCTATCTGAACGATTATTCCTTGCCTGAAAACATCACTCATGATCCCTAGGCTATTTTCTATAAACAATAATCATGACACTGCCCCTTTAAGGCTGTTACACAGGTGAACTTGCGAAGATTACTGCATGGTGTTGTGGGAAACATTGCCCTTGCAAGTTAATCATGTTACGCTAGCTTTAAAGGGCACCGCAGACTTGTTAAAAAAAAAAAAAAAACCCTGTAAAGTTAAAGCCTAAAAAGAAGAATGTGTATTTTTTAGGTAAACATACACAGACACTGCGTAGACTGTAAGGGTAAAAAAAAAAAAAAAAGAACTCCTAGATAATCCTAATTAGTGTTTGTATATGTAATGTGTTCCACATCAGCCAAAAAATAAAAAATCTTTGAACTGTGAAACAGAGCAGATTACTGGGTTCGTCGCAGCCCGAATCACATCACCGTTTCTCTTCCTCCTTTCACTACAAGCACAAAACGCAGTGGTGCATCACCTTCCCACCTCCCTTTCCTCTCTCTTTCAATCTTTTCATCCTATGTTCCTGCCCTCCACACTGCTGTTCTCTCATCGTGCTCTCCCTGCATGGGTCTATCAGGCAGCAGGGCAGTAGAAAGCTGATTCATCCATCAAAAAAAAAAAAAAAAAAAACAGAAAGAAAGAAAGAAAAGAGGCCATGAGCTCCGTCTCGCACACCTGGTTCATCCTAACGCTGTTTACATCCCCTACGCTTTACTCGCCCAAGGTCTCAAGCAAGCCCTGCTCTGTATTTAATACTTTCACAGGTGCAGCAGTTCCTTGCATAACTGTGTCATAATTAAGTATTCATCACATAATCTGTTACCAGGTTCACTTTTTAATATCGAATAAAACATCTTGAGCAATGAGCATTAATCTGAAAAAGTCTTCTGCTGTATGTAGGTATAGACACACTGAGAAATAATGATCCTGAATTTAAAGCAACATGATTTTCTTGATATATCAGTGCACATCCTCCATTCCATCAGCAATTCAGCAGAAATAAATAGTACTACAGATTTGGCTGCTGAAAGATTTATGAAATTTTGTCGGGCGGTATAAAGATTTAATGATGTGCTCTCCCTATCAGCTTAAAACTGTTTTCTACTGACAATAACATTCCATTCATTCATTCATTTACTGAACTTTTAAAGCTCTCTCTTTAAGGCCTTTCTCAGCCGACTCTGTGCAAAGGCGGGTACACCATGAACACCTCGACAGTCCGTCACAGGGCCAACCATTCATACTCACACTCACACCTGGGGGGAAACATGACCGCTTAATCCTATTAAGGTCGTTAGGAGGTTGGAGTTTATCTCAGCCGACACTGGGTGAAGGCAGGGTACACCCTGAACAGCTCTCCAGACCATTGCAGGGCAACACACACAACCATTCACACTCACACGAACCTAGGAGCAATTTGGAACAGCCAATTAGCCTGACGTGCATGTCTTTTGACTGTAGGAGGAAACTGGAGTACCCAAACTGGAGGTCTCCACACAGAAACCTCCTTGCCGAGCCCGGGACCTTCTTGCACTTAGGCGGCCATGCTAACCACAATAACATCACAAATTTACAAATGAAACAGAAGTGAATCCGGTGGCTTTTGGCCTTTAGATTTTAATGTTACCGAGTGATCATTTTCACTGCTCCTTGATCTATGCCAATATTAGCTACATGATTAATCTTAATTTAAGGGGCGGTGTTACAGTTGTTCGCCTAAATAAAATCAATGGGGTTATCAAAGAGGACAATCATTAATATAGAAGGAAATCTGGTGTACAGAAGGATAGTAGACATGAATTAGGTTTTTACTACAAATCTTGCTAGTAGTTTGCAACAGGATGTTGATCTTCAAAAACTGTTCAGGGAAAAAGGTCCTTGTTGCAATCCATTCCCATCTGCTCCATGTCAGATTAAAAACAACTTTAAACTACTTAAGGAAAGTTATTTAATAAACAGAGACTAAAATTTTGGGCATTCACTGCATATTTATACCACTTCTGGGCTTTTGAATTTAGGTAAAAATAATGACTCAGCTTCCACCAGAGAGACATATAACTAGAATAACATTTCAGACTTTTGTAAACTGACTGTCCTGTGATATGGGGACAAACTGGTAGAAAACTTGAGCTAAATCAAAAGACAATACATTTGCTAAGTACATATTATTCAGTTGCTTAAAACAATGAAGCAAAAAGTTTGTTTACCTGTGAACAAAATCCTGACCACACCCAAACACCCCCCCTACCCAAGTCCTGGAGATGACACGATTTTGAAACATCTAGGTCAAGGTCAGATCAAGGTCAAAAAGTTTAGATTTTTAAGCACTAATAACTTTGAAACGAGTGCCGGTCAGAAAAGCACACTTAGGAACATTAATAGAAAATCATATATGGACTTTCAAGTCAGACAATTACCTTTGACCTTGAGTGACCTTGAGCGGTCAAATGCCAGCCATCTCATAAATCCTTCAAACTAAAATAATTTCCCCCCAGCTTGGTCATGTTCTACAGAACATATATCCAGATGAGTACACGGGTAATTCAAACCAGTATGGTGGAGGATCCCTGCACTCCATGACTGTACCTCTAGTTTCACACTTGTTGCCATTGTATAAGAGAGAATAGAACACTAAAGATGGAAATATTTCCCTAGATAGTGCACCAATCAGATAAGGCTGTCTATTGATATCGTCTATTGACCTGAGACAGCGCACCTAGCCTGCCTCTGGTTCAAATAAGTAAAAATGATTAATAAAAACTTGCTTTGGCGTGATTTTTTTTTCTTATATTCCTGTGTAGTATATACTAAAAGAATTATTCGCCTCAGGCTCGGTGGATGTTGCTGAATTGAACTATCCAGCAACATCCACCTCGCCTTTGTGCCAATAATTGCTATATAGAGTACTACGGTATAATATAATATAGCATAGAACAGAGCAGTACTGTACAGCAATGACAAGACGAGGGGTGAACCTTAGTTGCCAGGGCTTCCACCGTCTGCCTGCAGGTCTTCTCAACCTCCAGGTTCTCCTGCATACTGCTGACCTCCTGCAGCACCATATGTGACACTGGAGACACATACAGACACACAGATAAAACTTTCAGCATTTTATATCCAATAAATATTTCTGCATTCATGACTGCAGTTGCATTCAGGTTTTTTTTCCATCATGCAACAGAGCAGCAGTCGACGAGCCCAAAACGCCTCCTCGGGACTTTCCGTTTATTTAAAACACACCGTGGCTGACCTCCCAGCGGTGTTTAATTGTATTTCATATACACCTGATTGTAACTGTACACCTCTCTAATTAAATGTGTGTGTTCAGGCTGATTAAACTCATCCTCGGTGATCAATAGACTATTGCTCTGCCTGTCACGAGATCTGCTTACACACTCCGTTAAAATGAGGAGTGCATTGAGAATTCGTTCGCATTGATGGAAATGATACAGTACGGCGCTGATCAGATAACAACTACCCTTAAATACTCTGAATGTGAAATTATCACATGCCTCATTTGAATACTCAATTCTGATTGGTCAATTAAGGAATTAATTGTAGTAGCTACGTGAAAAGAGCAATAATGTACCGAATGAGTTAAACCACTTCAGGATCATTCAGTACCTGTGCTATACAATGGGGTCCTGCATCACCCTCGCAGGGTTTATTATGCACAAATGACCAGCTCAGGGTACATGAACAATTATATAATAAATGCACTGGATGCTAACTTAATTAGCCATCAGACACAGTGTAGGTGGCAGAGTGTGGCCTAATCAGTCGTACAAAGTAATGTTTTTGTACAGGAGTGAACCAGTGTCAGGGTGTATGATTATAGCCTATCTTAGCCGACACGGAGTGAAGGCGGGGTACACCCTGAACAACTCGCCAGACCATCTCAGGGCCATCACACACACACGGGCAACTTGGAACAGCCAATTAGCCTGATCTGTGTTGGAGGAAACCCATGCAAGCACAGGGAGAACATGCAAACTCCACACAGACACACCCCAGCCTGGCTAAGCAGGGCCTTCTTGCTGTGAGATGGACGTACTAACCACTGCACCACTGTTAAACAGCAATGAAAACAAAATTAAGAGACCGCGTTTAATAGTAACAAAAAAAACTGTATACACACACACACACACACACACACACACACACACACACTGTTGCTCTTGGACTGTAAATGAGGCTGTGGCTCACTGACAACAGTTTACCACCAAGTTTATTTGCTTGATTGACGTTTTTTAGTTCACATGATATTCATAAACATTTTATTTTCGAAATCAACCATGGGAACCTTTTATAAATGATGGGATATGTGTGTGCGGTTATATTCCCCATCTGTCCGTGCCACCCTGACGGTCTGATCAGCGTGCACTCAGAACAGATCCAAATCGCACAGTGCCAAAATGAATGCTTGCTTTTTTAAATGTTCATTCAACATGTGCCAGTAGCTAAAACCCTCCGGTTTGACTGATGAGTTGTTTTAATTGAAGTATTTTCTGAAGGAGGCACGAGGCGGAGCATGACTCGTAATGCCCATGGCTCTGCCATGATTCGTGTCAGTAATCACGAGGCGACACCGGCTGCAGCCCAGATCGCTGTCACTTAACTAATTACACATTGTGGCTGAGAGGCGAAAACATGAATTAGTGCTGTCGCGGACAGCGCCTTCCTGCCAATGACACCTAATTAAAAGTTGATGAACGGTGGCTTGCCTCCGTCATCCATTAAACTCTATTGAGCTGCCAGTTCGAAGGCCCTCTTGTCCTTCATACTCACACACACACACACACACACACACACACACACACTTAGTTTATCACTCATTATCTTCTATATCACTTCTACATTTCTCTTTCTTTTCCACTGTACTCATTTTTTGCACTTCATTACACATCTAATAGAGCTTGCAAATTCCATACACAGTGTGTGTTTATCACCCTTGAACCTTCATCTGTGCCAGTTTCGGACCACAGCACAGCTGTTAGGTAGAGATTAGTTGGTGGATTTGTTTTTAGCACCACTATGCACTATGATTTACAACCATATCAGTTATCGCCCCAAAAATACCAGGTCAATGATGGATAATGATTTATAAGGACATTGAGGTCCTTTAACTCTTCCCTTCTGACCTAATCTCTCTCACTCTCTCTCTCTCTCTCACATAATGTCTCTCTTTTATTCCTCATCGTCTCTCTCTCTCATACTTTATCTCTTTCTCACCATGCTCTTATTCGATCTCTTTAGTTCCCTACTCACGCTGGTTACATACAGGTCTTTGCCAACCTGCTATGTCCATCTCTCACCTACCTCATTTTCATTCTCTAGCTCTCCAACTTTCCACCCTCAACCCTTTCCTGCGCTTTTTTATTCTCTCCCTACCTGCTATATCTTTATACACATCTTTACTACCCTACTCTCTCTCCCATGATTCTCCACCGTCTCTTTTCCACCCGACTAAACCCCACTCCCCCCTCCCCCCTCTTAGTTTGCCATATCTCCTGTGTGACAGGTTAATTGTGCCAACTGGTAGGCTTAAACAGCGTTCACTGTGACGGTTCGAGACATCATGCGTTGGAGCTGACAGTCTTAATTGTGAGTTTTGTCCTCCTCATCATCACCACATTTCAAAATCTCTTTTCTTCTCCACCATTCCGCATCTCTCCCTCTCCCTGCCATCCCGCATGGAACAGGCCAGCGATTGGCTGCGTGTTTGGATGCGCGATATAACGCTCCAGGCCTTGATGAAGGGGGCAGATGCCTTTGTGGTCTTATCATTAGAACACAATGGCCGTGTTGTCATCAACCTTGCCATCTCCTATTGAAAAGGCATGATTGTGTGTCGGGTCTCTCTCTCTCTTTCTCTCTCTCGCCCACCCCACTCCACCCCGTGCTGAATAGAAGCAATTTTCCAAGAGCTATGAAATCACGTAATGGCTCCCGAAAAACGCCACGGCTCCGCCATTATTTAAGTGGAAGTTGTACACAATGTGTGTTTTGCGGGCTGAGCAGTGCTGAGAAAAAGCCTGAGCAAAGGCCACACTATTCAGCCTCTCTTTGCCCACATCTAATAATAACCCATTTCATGCATTAAAATGAGAATGCTGTGGCTTCTCTCTCCCGCTTTCTGTGTTGACACATAGATGTCGTGCTTTAAAAACACACACACACACACACACACACACACACACACACACACACAAAACAAACAAAAAAAAAAAACCCTGCCGCAATTCAATTCACGCGTTTCAATTCCCCCTATTCTGCGTGGAGAGCCGGAGCGTGGCTTTTCCGCATGTGGCGCAGAAAGGTGAAGTGCAGGGATTTAAACTAGAAGAGAAACAAAAGCGTGCGAGCCACAGCCTCTCTTCTACTGCCTGCGAATGATGATAGAAACTTCTGACACCTATTAACTGCACTGAAGGTGACTGAACCTGTACATCTAAAACTATTCTGAGAGCAGATTATAAAAGAAGCCATCGCTGAGATGCGAGACACTTCTCTACATTACACCAGTGTAGCCCTGTGGATAACAGAAAAAGTTCAGGCAAAGAGGAAATTTACACAATTATTTTCTTCCTTATATCACATTCAGTCAATCATTTGGAAAACCTCTGTGATTTCTGCTGAAATATGCCTCGGGTGGTCCTTGTGCCATGTTGGAGCCAGTACTACTTTTACATCTGGGGCTGGTGCTACTTTTATATCCCTTGGCTATATCCAGTTATTCCCGCTGGTTTCTGCTATCGCCGAGGGTTTCCCTGAGTGGCTAACATATTACTTCTCGGGATCGCTGATGTTTATAAATTAGCGTGATACTAAGCTACCTCAAATGTGATTCCTTTTACATCTTGAAAATGTTTTTTTTTTAATGCTAAATGTCTACAATTGTACACAAAAAGCTAAAAGAACTTTCAGTTCACTTCCTGATTTGGTTGGATATAAAATCATATTCACCCCCTGCAGCATTTCTGCAAAAACTCAAAATGTCAGCGTTCCACAGCGGTCTGAAAGTGACACTCCTCTCAGTGCCGCCCAGGACGTAACCAGAGTGTACATGTGATGGCATGTAATTAAGGAAGCCCACTTTTGCCCTGTAAGCAAGCTTGACACTTAATGTATATAATAGGCTAACCCATCTTTAGAAATGTAAATCATGCCACGAAAGTGTGTATGCTTCAGCTTTAATCCTGCCTTCTGTCCTGATCTACTTCAGCATATCTGAGGCAGCTGTGTGCGCTGTTCACCCTCCTGGTTCAATGGCCAGGGACCGCACAGACCTTTAAAACACCCTGCTATGTTATTATTTGTAATTAACTGCCCATTAGCTTGACTGCCAATCCCTGCATGAAATTCAAACCGTTTCTGGACCACTCATCTGGCACGGCTCTCACGTTCATTTAGAAAATCTGTAGCATTTTCAGCAACATTGCCCAGAATCTTCACTGGATCTCAAAGATATTTATCCTGTTTGAGCTGAGACCAATATTTTGAGAATCTTTCTCTCGCTAATGGTCTTTGGAAGAGTTTCGTCATCACTTTTGGTTGACCAGCTTCATATAAAGTACTTTCGGAGCACCACACTGCACAATGACAATCAAGCTGATTCTGATACTGTGCTTTGTGGAAAAAAATGCAAAATTAAAAACATTTTTAAACCTGTCATACATTCGGCCTGAAGGAATAAATGTTACCGTTAGAATCCTATTACTTTAAGGTCCATATTGTTTATATCTGTAATAAAATTGACCCTTGTGTTACTTGCGGCAGCAATATCTGGATGACATTTACGGCATAATTTACAATTACGCACCAAACGCAAGGTGAAAGAGCTGGAACACTGAGAGACACCAATTCAACATCAATTCAGTGATACCCAGCAAACCTGAGGTGAATAACTGTTTTGGTTTATACTACACAGGAACAAAAACAAGAAAAGCACACTAAAGCAAGATTTTTATGGTTCTTTCTTTAAATCATTACAGACGTATGCGCTCTATGCGCACACACGAGCAGGAGCATAAGAGCTGTGTACCAGTCTCTTTAAATTTCTTAAAGAATTTACTACACAGAAACAAAAAAAAGCAAACTAAAATGAGATTTTTATAGTTACTTTTTACACATTGTGACCATGACAGATGCGGGTCAGGTGCGCTCTGAGCAGAAGGAAATACTGTATAACTAAAGGAATCTTGGTAGCCTTACTCATTTCAGTACATACCTAATAGAAATGAAAACAACTACATGCGTTTTAGTATAGACTACATGGAAACCTGAGAAAAACAAACAAAAACGGTTGTCCTAGTATGATTATATACTACATGGGAACATCGCAATCCCAGTGCGATGAGGAGATTGAAAAACATTATTCTGAACTGAAATTATTGAATCAGAACGACAGAAAAGGGAAGTTTGTTACAGTTACATGGAGTGTCATTCTCATTTTTAAGATAAACATATAATACTCCGGCTAATAAACATGGGGTTACATTTAAGCACTTTCCAATTTTCATTTACTGGAGTCACAAATTTTCTGCAACTGAAGCATGAATGTTTTATGGGAAATAAACTAGACCAAAAAGTAACTGTGCTTGTATTAGATTATATAGTGAGTATATAGTGAAAATTAAAAATTTAGCTTAACTGTAAAGAAAAAGAAAGAGGAAACTGGCATGAAGACAAGTGAATGGTGTCAGTTTTTTAAGGTGCCATAAGAAAAGTAATTTATAGTGGAGCCCCATAGGCATGGAACATGACTTTAATGATTGTCCCGTGTCCATGCCCCGTCGGTGACTTGATGTTGATTGGATGTAATGTATAGCTCGTTAAATAATGAAACTGAAACCCAAAAAGCAGAGGCTCATTCACCACCGCTCAGACTCGCACGGAATAAAAAATAAACAAATAACGCAAAGAACATAAACTTGTCACACTGATAATTAAATTAACAAGATGGGTGATACAAATGAACGTGTAAGTCAGTGCATGAAAGGCGGTGAAAAATTAAACTGTGTTACCCTTTACTCTGGGTGAAGAATGGGAGGTTTTTTCCCCTCCATGGCTGATTTTGATTCAGCCTTTAAAGAAGCCGCACTACGCTAATAATGCGAGCCTCAGACACCCATCAGTAGCTATCTAGAGCTCTGCATTTAGGCAGTGCCATAAACTATATTACATAAACTAATCTAAATATCAATAAAAAAAATAACATTCTTTTGCAAAACATATTTTAATCTAGGGCAGCGCTGGCTTAGTGGTTAAGGTGATGGGTTATTGAACCGAAGGTCAGTGATTCAATCCCCTCTGTCACCACCGTTGGGCCCTTCAGCAAGGCCCTTGACCCTCAATTTCTCAGTTGTATAAAAAAAGATAATATTAAGTCTCTCTTGATAAAAGCAACTGCCAAATGCTGTAAATGTAAAATGTAATGTAAATGTAAACAATAAAATATAAAAGTGTGACACTATGATACCTAGATGTCTGACACACTTTTATCCTGTTTGTGATACAAACGATACAAAAGTGCTAATGTTTCATAAAATTATAACCTTATAAATATATAAATCTTTGGATTTATATAGATTTTTTAAAAATCTTAAAAAAAAAATTATCTAATAGTTTTGTTACACTTTATGCATTTTTTTCATCGTCTGTATTACAGACATAACACACATCAGTATTCTTTAATGCATTAGGATTTTATCTTTACTAAATATAGGTCTATGGTTTAATACTGGCTGAATAGTGTGTGCCGCCAAGACGTGCCTAAACAACGCCCACAGAAGTGCAGAGTCCACAATGTGCCGAGACGTGAAGTGCACCGATAGCTCATAAAGAAAAGTAAATGGTTCTTTAGGTGAAGCACAAGTTTGTGTGTTTGTGTGGTCTGTCCCCAACCATAGCACTCATTCGAATAGGTTTGCTTGGGTAATGGCTTTACACATGCATTATTAAGTCATGAAATACAATGAATTCGCAGTGTTTAAAAAGGACATTATGTAAACCTCTTTCAAAATCTTCCAGCTTTCCTAAGGCTTCATCTCTCTCCTGCTTCAGCTGCATGCACTGAAAAAACAACAGCACAAACACACACAATCACGTGAATGAGCAACAACAGCTTCGTGTGCACAACAGCTCATAGTCCTAACATTAAGGTTTATGATCAGAACTGAAATTAGACCTGCATTTATACAAAGACATTCAGGGCAAGTGAGGAAAACCTACAAAAATATCATAGCTTTAATAGAAATAAATATAAAACCAGTTTTAAAACCAATTTTTACATTTGGAATTCAATGGCTACTTTAAAAAGTCTAATCTTTAGAGTGAGGAGAGGGATACAGGTGTGGGTGGAGTCAGTGAAAAGGGATTAAGGTGTGGGCGGAGTCAGTGTAAACTGTAGAGGTAGGAGAGATACAGGTGTGGGCAGAGTCAGTGTAAGCTGTAGAAGGAGGAGAAATTCAGGTGAGGACGGAGGCAATGATACTGTAGAGGTAGGAGAGATACAGGTGTGGGCGGAGTCAGTGTAACTGTAGAGGTAGGAGAGATACAGGTGTGGGAGGAGTCAGTGTAAACTAGAGGTGGGAGAGATACAGGTGTGGGAGGAGTCAGTGTAACTGTAGAGGGAGAAGAAATTCCGGTGAGGACGGAGGCAGTGTAAGCTGTAGAGGTAGGAGA
>JAQMYF010000023.1:46838025-46853405 GCA_030014195.1 Neosilurus mollespiculum
ACACACACACACACACACACACACACACACACACACACACATATATATATATATATATATATATATATATATGTATGAGTCAATTTTCCATAGAGAAGTGCTCAATACATTGAAGTAGAGCAAAATATATGGCATGTGAGAAAAATATAAAATAGACTACAGTTTCATTCCGACAAACCGTTTCGAAACAGGCTTGTCGGGATGAAATTGTAGTCTTTCTATTTTTCCTTTCTCACACACACACATACATACATTCATACATACACATACATATATATACACATTACACCCTCTCCATTTCGTAAAAAAAAGTGACAGGGATGAAGGTGTTGTATTTCACTCACTCTCATATTTTGCTACTAAGCCACATAGAACAGTTTAAATCAGCTATAATGGAAAATGTAACCTTCCATTCTGGGATCAATCCCTTTCATTCCCTAAACTTTTAAACAACTTTTGCCAATTTAAAAGTTCAAATGTATTGTGAAATTCATTCACATTATATTTTAAAAAGTGCCACGGTGCTAAAGAAAATTTAATTGGACACTTCATACGAAGAAGTTTGCGATCATTGAGTGAATTGATCCATTTCTGCTGTCATGGTTTTGGATGCTTCGAATATCTTGATGAGTATTCACAAAACAATTCATCAAAAACTAAACACCTCCCTATTGAACTGCAAACCACACACACACAGTTCTGGCAGGTGTGTATCCCGGGTGAGCCATCATTAGAAGCAGGAGGTCTGACAATAGCTGAAGAGCAGAAGTGGGTGCAGTCCTCACATTGGTTTTTCACTGCTTCTGGGTAAACATTATCGGCCCAGACATCGGAGCAAATGTGTTGTATCCTGTGTGTGGGGGTTTGAGGGGTGGAGTAGGACACATGAGTAAAGTTCAACTCAGACTTATTTTTCGGTCAACCACTAAGACTGTGTGTGCACGCATCAGTGTGTTGGGCTTTGTTTGGGGGCATAAGGCTGCATCAAAGGGTGAAGGAAACATCGCCCAACAGGGAGCAGCCATACCACCTCTAATTAGCCTCAATACCCAGCCAGTGTGCAGTCACACACTCTCACACACACACACACACACATCTGCATGTTATCCCCAATTAGTAAGCTAAACCAGGAAATATAATTCTCATATAACTGATAACATAAAAAAAAATTCTAGATGTGTATAAAGGGAAATCAAAGTGGTATTGATTAGACGTATGAAACTCTGGGAAAGCTACACAACACCATGTCGAGTTTATCTGCTATTTCCACTCTACAGCAGAAAAGGGCATTACCTCTTAATTTCAGACAGATATACAGCTATTTAATATAAATATTATTTCTGATTCTTTGCCCTAAATTTGGTGAACCTTTAGAGCTGTTGCTCAGAATTCTGTCCATTCAGTATAAACATGACTAAACTGTGCATATCTGTTATATAATCCATTCAGTCGGGTGTTTTAAATAACAAATATCACTAAATACACTATGTGATTATCAAATGCAGGTTGTTCATGTAATTGCTATAGTGAATCCTTGAATAAATTTAATTTCTGTGCCTCTGACTTAAAAGACTTGAATAGATTAGCTGATAAAAGTTTCTGCTGTGGTTTAATGTCTATGGATAGATATGTGCTGTTATATACTATACAGGAACAGTATAATCTGATTGGTCCACAATCTAGGCATCAAAAGATACTATCCATAGTGGACAGTACTTGAATTTAAAAAAAATATGTGAGAGACATTCACGGCTTGTCATGGTCACTTGGAGCAGGCTTCATCATCATTGCAATGAATAATATGGAAAACTAAACTTGTTTCCACATAGTATAAACCAAAAGTTTGAACGCGGATAGAACACAGTTACAGGCGTGGATCACTCACGTTTCTGTGCAGTACATACTAAAAACCCTGAATGGGTTTAAAAAAAAAAAAAAACACCTTCAGCTACTCTGCTTAGTGCACAGAGCTCACCTGACCTGCCTCTGTCAGGGTAAAATTTATAAAATAAACCACAAAAATCTCATTTTAGTTTGTTTTTTCAGTTCCCATGTAGTATATACTAAAACAATCCACATCAGGGTCAGTGGATGTCGCTGAATTGAACTGTCCCCGTGACGGAACAGCAACATCCACCCAGTGTTCTGTGAATAACAATTAACGTGGAAAGGAGCGATAGACCATCTATAGTCAGCTTCCTCCACAGAAGACTGTAGAACTGTTTACTTTATAGGCCGGATCAAAAGAGAGTAAAAATGAAACAATGTGAACAGAAATGTCCTAAAGTGAGAAGGTAAATTCAAAATTTCATGACTCTGATTTAGTATCTTAGTCACATGAAGATAGCCTCTTCAAGTTTCTATACCCTTCAACAAACTGAATCAAATGGTATTGATCGAAGACTGTTGAGTTGATGATCTGAATCTTGGACTAAATTCCGCCCAAACAGCGCAAATAAATAAATAAATAAATAAATACGGAAGTACAACAAGTAAATCCTGGTACGCACTTACATTTGCTCTGGTCTACATTTAGCTACATTCAGAATCTGAAATCTTCTCCAGAATACGCCAAAACAAACTAAATGAACGCAAAAGGCACTTTTCAAAGCCATTACTGCCCGAGCGTCCGCGATGCACATTTTCCTTTAAATAAAAGATTAGCCTCATCATTATCAACCTTACTCTAAAAGAAAAACACTGGCCTAATCATGCCTGGCATCACATCATGTCCTTTTACAAATGCACCAAAGTACACATTTTCAGGACATTCCAACATTTTTCAAGACATTACTTTTTTTTTGTTGCTGTTCAGCACCTCCCTCTGAGCGCGTGCCTGACAAATTGCAGCGCATGCTTTCGACGGATGTGTTTATAAAATGGACTTAATAGCTACACTTAGCCCACAAATTGTCCATAGGTTTCAAAAGAGATTCATATGACTATTTACCAAAATGTGATCGTAATTACGATGTAGGAAAATTGCTAGTATATAATTGTGCATCAACCTCTTAAACATCCTCCTCTATAAACACAACACACACTGCTAATGGGGAAAGAACTGCTGGCACAAATCTTACAACACACTACTTTTTTTTTTTTTTTTTTTTTTTTTTTTAATGCCTTGGTGTTGGATCATTCTTGCTTAAAATAATACAGAGTTCTCATCAATTTGGTGGGCTGAAAATAGATGAAAAAAATAAATACAAACTTACTAACCCCTTTAATAAAAGAATAAAATCAAGAATTTATTTAAAAAAATTACTCAAAGAAATAAAGTGTGTGTTCATCCATCCATTCAGCTATAGTGTAAACTTAACTGAATGCATCTACCTTTGCATAAGATATGAATTGTATGGAAATTATACAAATATTACAGAAATAATTAAGGAACATCGTGTTTAAACTTGCGTCAATATGAGAAACGCCATATCTCAGTAAATCGAGTGGATCCAACAGCACTCTTTCACTCAGAGCAGTGGCCAATGCCTCGAGAAGAGGGCCTCGCAAAATAAAGATCACCAAAAAAATGGCTATACATTCACATGGTGTGAAGTAGCAACATTTCCCATTAGGTTTGAAAAACTTTGCCCGCCCCTCTCGGGACACTTGAGCTGGAGTGGAGCGGTCCGAGGGCTGGGCACCGAACAGTTGCGCGGGTCAGAGCCGGGCCTGCCAGGCCCCATTGTGCGCTAAGACGTTAATTGGTGCTAATCCAGCCCTAGGAGCTGTTTTGCTAGCCTGACCTTGCGCCCCGAAGGACACCTCGGTGTGAAATACTAAAAAAAAGGACTCCATTCAAAGGGGCCGGTGAAAAGAGGCAGAGAGCATTCCAACACATTCTGCTCTCAAAGAGAGGAGCACAGGAGCGCGGGAGGACCAGCTGGGTTTTTTTTTTTTCCCCTCTTTTCCCCTCAGTCTTGGGCGCATCCTCACCCCCGATGCTCTGAATTAATAGCACAATAGCAGTGGTAACAGTGATGGGTCTGCCTGTATTCATGGGTCTCTTCTCGGGTTTCTTTTTACCCTCACGTACACACTAGTTCTCTGTAAGGCGTGCTGGAAAGAGACCGCTAATTGCCCTCAGGATTGGGATCAGAAGGATGTCTATGAAACTATCAACAAACAGGAAAACACTGTGTATACAACTGACACCTGCTAGACTCTTTAATATACGTACACTGATTTAAAACAAAAACTAAACCAGACAAGAGCACCGTGCTGAAGGAATGCGAGTTTAGCTCTAGGCCGTGGTGTTAAGGAAGAGTGAAACGGCTCATTCTGGGATAAACAGCAACATTTCCGCTACATAGAATCTCACAATAAAAGCATCTGGATTTACTCAGTTCTTGCCTAGATGGAAGTAAACAAGATTTACCATTAATGAAATTACGTAAAATTGATTCCAATTTCTAGTGTATTAGCCATTAGAAAATCCACTGCATCACGTAATGAAAAAATTAATTCAGGGAACCGACTGGGTAACGTCCATCACACTTAACTAATGCAATTAATTTATCTAATGATATCTGCAGCATAAAATGGTTTTGTAGGCAATCAGCACAAGTGTATCAAACATTTCATGTAAAGAAATTCTTCGGAGCTGCTGCTGTCCTTTGAAAACTGTAGGTCAAGTATTGACACAGTAACATTTTGAAACCCGGAAGAGGGTTCAAACTCCTCTCATAAGAACTTGTGCAGCTATCTTTTCCTTATCATCCTTAAAAGAATAGACTGTCCAAAATTGTATTAGTTACAAAAACTAACCAGAAAGACTTTTATTTTGAGACTCTATGTGCCAGAATGTTGCTGTTTATCCCAGAATGAGCAAAACAAGAAAACATTTCTTCGTTAATCTTCAAAATTGCGAACAAAAAGTGTGTAGGTCTGCCCTATACATCACAAAGACTATTATTATTTAGCTTAAATGATACATTAAATAAAAGTAAATGTCTGGAAAGGTGATTGCGCTGCCTTTTGAAACTTTGTATGTTTGAGACAGGTCATATAAAAGACAACAGAACGAAAAGACACAAATATGAGTTTCTATACATGGCTTAAGAAAAGGTGACTGTGAGGAATGTAATGATATATCATGTGACAGTATATCATGATACAACTTTACAATTTAAATTGTTGAAATACAAAATTAACTGCCTTTAAAGTAGTCATTTGTAGCTGTAATTGCATTGTTTCGACAACGTGGGTGGGGGGGTGGGGGGAACTGTCAGTGACGTACAATAAAGGAAATGCCCATGACTTCAACACTGCTTGAGTACTGCAAAAACGAAGGAAAACCGTTATATAGCTGACTTTTCAAAAACGATTCAACAAGAAATCAGATACAACTCATTCTGAAAACTGTTTGTTTTTGTTTCTGACTGACTGCAAAAAGCCGAAGAAAAGAGAAACACATGAATGTAGCAGCTTGTATTTCTGCCTGACTTCAGCCTTCATAAATGATCACAAATTGTGATTAAGAAAAGGTCTACTAGTTATTAAACTTTATTTTTAATAAATAAATTTTTATAAATATTTTCATTAACTTACCTAATTTAAGGTTACTATATTTTACTCCAGACTTCATAAAATGTTTACAAATAATTATTGGTAGTTTTTCTTTTAAAAAACATATTACACTTCTATCTAAATAAATAAATAAACAAACAAACAAACAAACAAAACAAATAAATAAATAGTAAAAAAGTATTTAATAGTAAAAAAAATTCAAAATTATAATTATTTCTTTTTCTTCAAAAATAGTGTAGAAAAATTAAACGAACCCAATTTCATAAATCAAATCATGCCTTGTGACAGATAGAAACAAATAAATCTTTATTTTGGAAACAAATAAATCTTTATTTTGGAAACAAATAAATCTTTATTTTGGAAACAAATAAATCTTTTAATTTTCTACAAACATAGAAATATTGGGCCTTTTATGTGCCAGTGCAAAGATGCCACATTTAACATAATACTCTAACATTTTGAATAACAACTTCATTTTTATAAAGCAAGAAAAACAATGCAAATGGAAAAATCACACCACGAACATTACGTCTGCAATAATCATCATGATTCAGGCTGCAAACTAAAGGAAATGTGAACAGAATGAACATTGAACATGTTAACTGAATCCGTCCAGCTATTCTTCCAAACACGGCACAATGTGTGGATTTAATACGCAGCATGCAAATAAGAGCTTTTCAAAAGCTACAAAATGTCCATTTCATGCTTTCGACTAAAGAGACATTAACACATTTCCGCCAAAATAATCAATTATTTTTTTCTGGTTTCATAATTGCACCAGCTCTTCTGTTAAGAAACGTAATTGTGCTACGATTCAATCGTATTTAGAAGCCGCCGACATTATAATGTGTGAAAAACCGTGAAATGAGACTCGATAAAAAAAATAAAAAAAAATAGGAATGGTGGATAAGCAAAAGGACGGACGTATGAAAGGCTTTGAATCAAAACTCGCTGGAGACCGCGATGGCATTCACTCTGGCTTCAATGCTAACACAGGGAATCCAATTATGGCGCTGACAGCTCAAGAGCTCAGGCCTTTGATTTCGAAATACAAGAATCGGACAAAAATGAGCTGCAAAATGAAAAAAATAAAAATTTCAAGAGTATCGGAAAATTGGAATATTTTTAAGTCTTTCATGGGAACACTAAAGTTTTCAATGTGGAGTAATTATTTCTAGTACGGAAAAATAAAAACAGAGGACAAAACATCATGACCCTCAGAGTGTCAAAAAAAACACACACAGGGAACTGAGCAAACAGCAAAGAAATAACACTACAGTCACTTATTTAACAATCACAGACTCTGATGTCAGAAAATGATTTATCCGGGTATTACAGGAAATAAACAAACAAACAAACAAATAATGCACCTGCACCTTACTTCTGTATTTTGGACCATTCTGACTACCTCATTACCCCTGTACTCTTTACCCTGCTGCTCTACAAAGCCATGTTCTTGGCCTGCACTAGTTATTTGTTAGCTTTCTAATTATTGTTTAGTTTAGTGTTTCTTGTTACTGCCAGTTGCCATTATTGCTACTGTCAAGGTGGATAAAGTCATTAAACTACATCAACACTCACAACAAGCAAAAACACAACTATCACACACAGTGTTTTTATAATAGGAGCTGTTATAACAACATCATCAAGAGAGAAAACACCCCATCAAAGAGGAATACTCTTCACCCTACAGGTAGCGTCGGCTGAGTGACGACTCCCCGCACACTCGTACTGATTGGCCGGGGTGTAATCAGAGGACTCTGATTGTTGGTTGAGTTCACAGTCGACTGAAGCGGAGCTGTGTAACCCTAGAACCTCTCTTCAAGATGGTGCATTAATAAAAACTGGTCCAAATAAGCTTTATTTTACAAAAGATTAATAAGCAACTTCACTGCGAAGCTAAAAATAAATAAATAAATAATAAATCTCCTCTGATTACACACTGAATTGTAACTATAAAGGAGTTCATAAGATAAAGGGGTCACAGGTCTACAAGTTCACAGTAGGATACTGGATTAAAAATTATGATTATTTCATGGTGTTATGAGATCAGAATGGTATTTATAATTAAGGAGTAAAAACCAAAAGAAATAACATTCCAAAAGTAACGAAAGATAAAGAAGCAGACTCCTGGAACGTACCATTTTTATAATAATACGTATGTGGTTCAAAGCCTGAGTGCTACGTAATATAGGCCTGCACAGGAACATCTGGTATTATTTAGTTTCATTTTACACATAAACAAAAGAATAATTACATTTTTAGTACAAATATTATACACCGCGGACTGAAGCTGCATAGTTTTGTTGCAGTCGCTCGTCTGTCAATTACCAATTGCTATATTAGCTAGCATGATTATTTGTGGAAATAATGATCATTAGTTTACAACATGGAAAATCTGATTAGTCTGCCATCATAGGATTAAATAAACAAAAACTTTATCCTATGGGAAGTATGCTCGAATAAAACAGACACTCACGGTTCGTCATGGTCACTTGGAGCAGCCATTGTCACGGAATAAAATATTCCATAAAATTCCATCCTAGACTTACTTTTATTTCCTTGTGTTTCTGTATAGTATATACTAGTGTTGGGAATCAGCAATGCACAGCTCGCTCAAGTTACTGGCGCTCAGGCCGAGCGAGTTATCGATTTATTTGTCATTTAAAAAGGATTGTGTCGTCTGTGCCGATGGAAATATGAAGGCTCCCTTCAATGCCATTCATGTGCAATGCACAGTAAATACGACATGCTGGCAAGTTGGCATTCAGAGCTACAGCGTAGACACGTAAAAGTACGCTTTTGTTGTTTTCTGATAAAAAAAAAAAAAAAGATATGCGTTTGGAAAAAGCGACTCGAGCAACAATATTTGCGTTTGGTGAATTTGGAAATGGGGTTTATTGATAAACAGCTCAAGTTTTAGCTCCTAACACTGGTATATACTATATTAAATAAGTTTAATATCACTCCTTTAAAGTATAAATTCTCATGACTGTTTGGAGAAAGAACATTATTCGAGAAGAAGTGAAGCTACTAACAAGAAAATCAAAACCCTGCAGCAGAAAATTCGGCGTTTAAAGAAAAAGGGGGGAATTGGTAAATATTAGCATTTAATTTAATGAAACTAGCAGGTTTAAGCTATTATTTAGTAGCTCTTCAAAGAAATATTTTTGTCCTTGAGTTTCTTAACAATTTGTCACAAATATATAATGCATGGAAGTGAAACCTGAAATGAACATTATTGTGCATGTCGCAACCGTAACGGTCAAAGAGATACTCGCACTGTTCGTGTAGTACATTGTAGCAGAGGAACTATTGCAGTTATACTGATGAAACTGGGCAGTGTATTACAAGAGGGTTGGGTCTTCAAAATAAACTCAAAACATGTACAAAATAGTCAAAGGAACAGATTTGGCATTATTTCTAAACTTACCCTATTATACATAGCAAAAAGTACATTCACTTCAAAATATACAGAGATATTTGCTCAAAAACTTGCCAAAGTATTTTTATAATATACAGGTAAAAACTGTCAGGGCACTAGACCTAAAAAAGGAATAAATCTTTATTATCATTGGCAAAATATGAAAGGGTGATTTTTAAATTTACTACCAGGTTGTCTGAAGATGGCACTAAAACTGCATTTTAATCTTTTTAATCGTTTTTCTAAAAATATGGTACATAAAGCTTACTCATGACTAGGAAGAAGTCCCCCTATTATGAAAATATTTATTAGGTCAAAAGGTCACACTAAAATGTGTTTTAGGCCATAGGTCTAGGCACTGGCTAAAAGAATTTCTGTATACAAGAAGCACGTCTCCTTTAAAGGCTAAAGCAACTTCTGGTTGTGCGCGTATTATCATTAACTAAACATCAAAAGAATCAATTAAAAAATCTCCCCAACACTAAGTTTTCTTCTCACTGCTTTTCACTCGCTGATTTTTGCCTTAATTTCGGTCACCTGTCTTGTTAGATTAGTTATCCGTTTAACCACTTTATGTTCCGTGTTCCTGTTCATCTTTGTTGTTTTGCTTGACAAAAGTCTGTCTGCCTACCCGAGTTAAATTGTGGGTTTTTTTTAAAGTTCTGTGCGAGTCTTAATGGTGGCGTTTTAGCCTGTTTTTTGGGATTCAGTTTCGTTATTAACAATAAACCTGTTTTTATCACCTCCCAACCTCATGCAAGTCAGCAATACATTACAACCAATCGGCATTAACTCAGTGACGTGGCGGTCTTATCTGGGATTCCTCTGGTCTTTGCCCATGTCATGTACCATGCCTTTGGTGCGCCGCTATGATTAATCATATGACCGAACACGTCACTAATAAGAGTGTAAAACCAAATATTCTCACTAGAAAATCTTTATTCACTGCTCAGTGTACCTGCTGCTAGTCATCACTGGATGAATCATCTGTCACACACTGTACTGTTATTATATCATATCATTTTACTCTATTTGTCGAGTCAAGCCTTACTTTACCGCCTATACACATATAAGGGGTATTATTCAACCGCCTTTAGGGAATACTATAAGTACTACACTCTAAATGCTATATGAACCCAAAATATTAAATAACTACGAAAACTTTGGTTATTAAAAGTGTTTCAAGTCAAGAACCTTGAATTCAGAAAAACCCTCATGTGTCACAGTGCTTTGTGCTTAAGATAATGGGCTTGTTTCCCCCCCTTCGTCTAAGTGGTACATAATTTAGAGACTCGGATACTATTTTTGAAAGTCAACTATTCTATACTCTTCTTTCAATTCATTTCATGTTCTTTGATGGCAAGACGAAGTCAAACGCCCACCGGGGGCTTTCTCTTTCACCGCCGTGACAATTGATTAATTACAAGCGGACAAAAGGATTAGAAACAGGAAACTGTGGGCAAAATAAAGTGGGCTGTGACATCTGAAAGATTTGTTTATAACTGTGTCATTATGGGTAATTGTTTCTTCACAGAAATACCATTACCGTACTGAATGTCTTTTCATTTCATTTAGAAGTCTATTCAAAGCTAAAACAAAGAGCAGAGACAGTCTGGGTTAATTGCCTTTGTTGCAAATGACATGATTAAGATAAAAAAAAAAAAATGGCTTTAGCTATCAAAAGACAGATGAGTATTGTGTTCACTTTATTTGTTTGTCTCTTTCATAGTGGCAGACATCGGACTTGGTACGAAGTAGAGAACGGATCAGCTCGTCGCACCAGAACAAGGCTGAACATGGGGAATTTAAATGAAAATTAAGTTGTTGTGGGGAAAGAAAAACAAAACAAAAAAAAAAAAGACAGAAAAAAAAAGGAAAAGGACAAAATACTCTTAAAAGGAAGTGATCAAGGTCCGGATTCAGAGCATTCCATGTTTACTTTATCAGTCACTGTTCAACACAACAAGAAGTTAGCTTTAATTCGGATCGGGCTAGTTTGGCTGAGGGAGGCGCAGGAATGTCGTTATGTCCCGGAGATTCTCAGCAGCTGTAGTCCTGTCCGGATGTGTTAGTCAGCTTTACGTACTCTTATTTACGTTCCTGTGTCAGTTAAGATCCCAGGGCTTTTTCACTTCTATAAAACGAGTTGTAGATATAACCTCAGGTTCTACTAATCCTGTGCAAATAAACACACGTGTATTCCATCACTTCCTGTAGAAAAGGACTTTTCTTTCTTTTCACTGTTTTCCTTATTACTTTTCTCTTAAAGAGAAGCGGTGTTGGTCATCCTTACAGTATAATCTGTGCGTATGAAATACGTTTAAGCGAAACGGACTAACAAGTATATTGTAATAAGTATAACAAGCACAAAACTGGGTGATTTTTATCCCGTGGATTACTAGCGGTGTGCTAATTACTGGGGTTATCAAAGAAGTATCACAGCCTGGTTTGGAAACAGCACCAAACAGGACAGGCAAGCTTTCCAGAGGGTGGTGCGATCAGCAGAGCGTACCATCCGTATCGAGCTTCCCGACCTCTCTGTTGCGGTCAGGGAAACGTTTCCGTTCCTTGAAAGCAAACACTAAGCGAATGAGGAGGAGCTTCTTCCCGCAGGTCATTCGGGCCCTCAACCAGAACACCTAGTACCTGGACTCTGTAGACTCTCCCCTACACATGATCATTACATTCTACCTCAGCTGATTGTTGCACACTCAATTGCACTCTCTGTACACCTTGCACTACTCTGCACACACACTCACTGGACATCTTTGTGTGCGTACTGCACCGACACTTAACATACCGTATTATTTATCGTCACTACATTTATATTTTAAGTACATGTTGTACTGTGTATGATTTTGTATGTGCCAAATAAATTTGAAATTGGTTTAATTTGGTTGAATCTGGTCAGCTTAGCAGTCGGTTTTTCCTCGGAAGTGACGTCAACTCACTTAGGCGGGGTTGACATCTCTTGTGGAGACAGTAAAACTTACATTTTAGTAACTTTGAGCATGAGAACGCTGCTAGAAATGAGCATGATGGTAAATCCAAAATGTTTTCCTAGATTTACATTTACATTTATAGATTTCTGCGCTTAGCCCAGCCAATCAATTAAGTTCGTATCACTAACAGGCTGGAACAGCTAATCAGAAAGGCAAGATGTCTCTGAGCATGCCTAGAGTCGTAACACTCGCGCGCACTTTGTGCATGGACGATTTTACCAGAACCGCTGACGCCATACGTGATCGTTTTTAAATAGCTTGTAACACTAATTCGTCACAGCCACACTTTTTAAGTGTATTTTTCTTTAAATAAAGATCGACTTGCTCTTTTTGTGTTTAACACTTGCAGTACGGGGGTACTTCAAAAAGTTCTCAGCCCCAAACAGAAAACGTCACAGGACCAAGACGGTTCCAGCATTGTTTTGTCTCCTTTGGGGCATAAGCAACGAAGCTACGCCAAGTCACTCCTCTAACATTTAAAAAGCTTTATCAGTACATGCTAGTTCATAACGGAAATTTTAAAAAAATCCAAAAACATCAATGACTCAGTCCACCAATGTTCAAACTTTGCAATCCTTTCGTGGAAAGTGACCACAACAAGATACCTCCAGATCCTACTCAAGAGCACGGATGACTTCATTATCACTCGGAAAATGCCGACCATGCGAGTGGGATTTCAGTTCGGGAAACAGAGAGAAGTCAGAGGGTGCCAGGGCAGGTGAGTAAAGTGCATGGGGCAACGGATCACATTTGTCTATTTCTGCCACTACCTGTGCTGTGTGGACGTGCGCGTTGTCCTGGAGCAACAGGACGCTGACTCCAAGCCTTCACTTTCCTTTTTACTTTAATTGCTTCAAACATTTCTTCTTGGCAGTGACATACGGCTTTATACGAGACAAGTATGCCCCAAAACACTAGTCATGCTTCTTGTTGAACAAGAAGTGCCCTCAAATCTCAGTTACATAAAATGGAGGTTACTGTTAGGTACCCAAGTTTCTGCCTATTAACAGACAAGAGCATCCATTTTATTTTATTTTTTTTTATAGTAGAGGCAGTGTGAAGGGTTGTTTCATCCCTTGTCCAGTTAATACATTCATTCATCATTATTAACTGCCTGATCAGGATTGCTGGGGATTAAACTAGGCTACTACCTTGTTTATATTATGATTGGGTACCTACATTTGTTAGAAATATCACAAGCAGGTATGAATAAAAAAATAAAGAAAGAAAGAAAAGAAAAACTAAAACACCCTCCTACAAAAATAAATGGAGGAAAAACCTGATTCAGGGATCTGCTGCACATGACCATGAATGATGTGGATTTCCTCCAGGGCTCTCACTGATATTTCTTAGTGCTGTACTTGCGACTGGTCACATGGGGAGGGCGCTAAATATGATTCGTTGGCAAGAAACTCAAAAATACTTAATATTGCGAGCCCTTCGGAGATCACTTTTAGACTGAGAAAAATGGACTACACACTACACAACTAGTTGCCGCAGAAGCACTTAAAATCGTTGGGGACCAGGTGGCACGATAAAAAGTCTTGATCAAAAAGGTGATCATGTGACAAAAAAAAGCTTGTAGCTCTGATCGTGCCACGTTTATGCTGACACACACCTTAATGCAAGTGATTCTGTTCGACCACAGACATATCAGGTTTCTATCTGAATCCAGACACAGTAATCATACCTGCTGAGAAATACGTACAAAACACACCAAAACACTGCACAAACAAAAGAGAAAATGAAAGTGCTGCGAGAGCAACACTCCTTCCTACATGCTTCTTTAGCATTAGCACTGTTAACACGTGGTTTATGTTACCAGGCGATGCTGTCAATCAGTACATGATATGATACGCCCACATTTCCGATTTCAGAAAATATGACTTTGTGCAGCTTTTAGTTATAATAAAATCATAGCTAGAGATGATTACTAGCACATTCTTTTTTAATACCAGATAAAAAAAAAATCTTATCTTTTGGATAAAAACATTCCTGATTTCTCACCCAGCGCCCGCACCTCGGAATTTGTCGGGCTTTGACAGTCACCTCATTTCTCCATTGGTGAACACATTTCAACACATTTAGGTGTTAAAAAAGTTCTGATGAGAAACAGGGAATTTTTTTTACTTAGTTTACTTAATTACTTTTCTCAGTCAAACTATTTATTTTCTAAACACATCAACAACAAAATGTATTTCAGTGAAACACTCATCACTAGCAGTTGATAGTCTTGATTACTCAGACTCACATGACATGAATGCCCATCATTGCCTTTAGTCACATGGTGCTATCAGTGTGCACTCAGCCTTTGCTCACTGACGATGAAAAAAGAAGAAATAAATAAAAAACAGGAGCTGCTAGCTTGAATCCCTACTTTAGAATAGCTATTTCGGTCCTTCTTTTCGGGAAGAGGGGGTGGCGTCTTGAGCGGGTGTGGGCTGATGTCTCTATACGGTTTCTTTCTCTCGTTTTGCTTTGGCTTTCGGACTCAGTTCAGTTCTTCCATTAAGTCATTTCTTTCTCGGATTGTTAAGAGTGCTAAGAGGCTTTTAGCCCAAGCTTTCTTTTTGGAACACATTCAAAAAAAGAAAGAAAGAATGAAAGAAAGAAAACCCCTTTGCGTTTGAGAGAAAGCGTGTTTGAGGTTTAAATTAATAAGTCTAATGCTGAACCACGTGAATAACACACTGGCTTGGGGGGGGGTGTAATATTTTAACCAGCAAATTTACTGATAAACAAAATTAATGGATCAGGTGTAGTAACACCAGAACCATAACAACAGTTTTAAGTCCAATATGATTAAAAAAAAACGACGACAGGACTAAACTACAGCTTTACGGTTCCATATACCAAAGTTATTAAGAGGCAGCTGGACAGGAAGTAAACATTTATCATCTTTATAAAAACAGAATCAGTCACATAGGTTCCTGCAGTAATTCTCCCAAACCTCAGCCACAAAACAAAGGCCTTATGCTGTAACACTGCTTTTCGAGGTTGTAGTTGGATCATGTGACTAAAAACTGGTAAGAAACACCAAAATCACCCCTTCAAGTTGAAATTTCAACTCCTCACTGAACATGTTTACGAAGTGACATCGAATCAACATGACTGTTCTCTGAACATGGTAAAATCTCCCTACTCTACTTCTAAATGAGCTCATAACAGCACTGGCTTTAGATCAGTTAATATACCGACACAGCACTCGAGCACTGACCGTACTGATCGGCCAATCGTACTGATCGGCTAATCGTACTGATCGGCTAATCGTACTGATCGGCTAATCGTACTGATCGGCTAATCGTACTGATCGGACAATCGTACTGATCGGACAATCGTACTGATCGGACAATCGTACTGATCGGACAATCGTACAATCGTACTGATCGGACAATCGTACAATCGTACTGATCGGACAATCGTAC
>JAQMYF010000023.1:46865951-46880088 GCA_030014195.1 Neosilurus mollespiculum
GAGAGAGAGAGAGAGAGAGAGAGAGAGAGAGAGAGTGGGGGAGAGAGAAAGAGGTGGGGGGAGAGAGAGAGAGAGAAAGAAGGGGTGTTAGAGAGAAAGAGGAGGGGGAAGAGAGAGAGAGAGAGAGAGAGAGAGAGAGAGAGAGTGGGGTAGAGAGAAAGAGGTGGGGGGAGAGAGAGAGAGAGAAAGAAGGGGTGTTAGAGAGAAAGAGGAGGGGGAAGAGAGAGAGAGAGAGAGAGAGAGAGAGAGAGAGAGAGATCCAGTCCAGGATGTATTCCCACTTCAGGCTCAGTGTTCCCAGGAAAGATTCTGTAAATCTTAAAGGAATGTTCTAGAGTGAAGATGGTTAGGTGAGGAAGCCTTTATGTGAGGGAGCATTCAAGAAACAGTAGAGATGCTAAGAAATATTTAGGAAACATTTGAGTTGGTGTTTAAGGATATTTATATGTACAGATGTCTAGATCATGGGTCCTGAACTCACCCACACCTGATGTCCAAAACTATAATGCAATACCCCCAACCCCCCCCGAAATCTTTTATAATGTGATTAGTTTTTCTAATTGTTTCATGCTAATTTAAACCACTACTACTCGTGAACTTTAAATAAAAATCACATTTTTTTGGTAATGTGTTTGATGTGGTGCACAGTGATAAAAACGACAAAGGTACCTGCATATGCTCAGGAGATTGTTGTCAAAAGGAGATCGCAAGAGAGGATTGTGGGACTGGGACTTTAGGTTTTTGGCTGCGAGTAAACTCTTCTTCTTCTTTCGGCTGTTCCCGTTAGGGGTCGCCACAGCGGTTCATCCTTAAAAGATTGAATCCACATTTTTGATTTGGCTCAGGTTTTACACCAGATGCCCTTCCTGATGCAACCCTCCCCACTTACCCCCATTGGGGTCGGCATCAAGAGCACACTGGCTTGTGTGTCCCCAACGGCTGGCTTGTTTGGCTGCAAGTAACAATTACAAAACTTGTAAACGGTCAAAGATTTTGCACTTTCTTGTAGTATTTGAATGTTAAAATGGCCTTCTTATGAAACGATGATCAGTGGCCCTCAGTTAATTTGAGTTTGAGTGGTCTAGATAGTCATCTATTATCCAGTTAGGTTTATTTCCTGTTTCCCTTTCACACACACGAGGAAAGGCTTTAGACACCCATGGCAGGATTTTCATCTCCTGAAGAACGCAAACAAAACTGCTCTCTTTTCATCTCTGCTCCACACGCAGATGTTACGGTTGTGTGTCCGGCATAAAAGGGGGACGCTTGGAGACGGACAAAGAGGAACAAGACCGCCACAGGATGCTGTGCTTCCTCCTCCCCAAGGCCTGGACTTAAGCGTTGATCATGTGACGAAGCAAAACGTGTTGGTGGTCTCACAAACATGCCCCCCCCCTTCTCCACCCAACATTATTAGCTCCACCCCCTTGTCCCCTCCAAACCCAATCCAGCTTGACCTTCAGCCTAATTGGTCTATACAGAGATAGAGGAGTGCTAAGAAAAGGAGGAGGCAGCAGCTGGGGTTTTTTATGCTGTTTGGGAGATTCCCAAGCCTCGGCAACGGTGTGGGACAGGTTCAGGCTTGAACACACACACACACACACCCACACACAGGCACTACTCAAGGGACAAAAGCCTTCAGTTACTGTCTACAGTGTGTGCAGAGATACAAACACATCATTAGTACTGCACAGAACTGAAATCTATTATTGAATTTTGTGCATTTCAGATTTCTGACAGGCATTTCTCCACTTTAGGAAATCTGATCCGATCATATGAGTAGTTCTATAGAGAAGACGACTGCCGTATCATTCAAGTGAATGTTATTCTCCATGGGCAATCGTATAAATGCTATTACAACCTTAACAAATCTCAGTTACGCCCCAATTCGCCTCCCATGCCTTCTGATCCGAGTACAACAGCAGGTAAACCCACCTTCAACAGCATCCACTCCACTTACAGAGCTGTATGGACAGAGAAACAAGAAAAATAAGCTATGACACAGTGTCGCTTTTACACACATATAAAACTCGCCACACTTTAAAGTCATCCTTCAATCAGCTCTTTTACCACAAAGCGCTTCATCCACTCAGAGGCTGGAGTAGAAGCGATAACCTTCAGGATCCGTTCTCAAGACAACTCCATGCTTTCATGCGGACAGATGTACAGACATTTTTACCGAGCGAGGCTATGTTACCACCCTACCCAACATCTACCCACCTCCTCAAAACACACACATTTTCTTCAGCTGAACTCTCGCACAAATGCAACTGGCTCACAAAGTGACTATTTTCATCCTTTTTATATATATATATTTTTTTTACCACAAGGACAGTCTTTTCTTCTCTCTCTCTCTCTCTCTCTCTCTCTCTCCTTCCCTCTCTCTCCCTCTTTCTCGGTTCTCTCTGATAGAGATTAGCATCCGTCTGGCATGCCCCATTGTACACGTCGCTCCCCTGCATCAAGCACGATCTCAAAGTGGAATAACTTGGTTTGAGTTTGACCCTCAAAAAATCTGATCCCTTTGTACTTTTTTTTTTTTTTAATACTTTCCCTATGATGTGTGCACACATGCATGCACTAGAACCATTAAAGAGGCAGTGTGTGTCAGGACAAAGCTTTAACCTCAGTTTAAATTCTTTTGTCATCTTTGTATGTGGTGACCAAATGACCAAACAGGGAATGTAGAAAGCTTGTCCTGAAACTAAATTGTCCAAAACAGACGGCCATTTCTAAGACTAACGCGTGTGTGTTTTACTGTGGCTTCCACTGACATTAGCATTACCGCAGCTAATTAATTTGATCATGTCTACAGCCAGATAGAAACCAAACCTATTATTACTATTGTTAATATTTAATCATAAAAAATCACACATTTGTGCACACACACTCACACTAAATAATTTAAATGGTTAATTTGTTAAAAGAAAAAGAAAAAATCTAACAAGACACTAAATACAGCTAACACATGATTCAGAGTCGGGCAAATCATGTACAACTCCTCAGTCTGATCTAATTTCTTTTATCAAGTCCAACCATGGTGTAAATCCCACGTCTTATTGTTCTCCTGTCAAAACATCCGAGCAGAATAACGACATCAGTGTGTGATTACAACATCATGCCCTTGTCTCACTCCGCTAACGACATCTTTTTCAAGAAATCACCAAACCCCCAGCCCTAGGCCAATTAAAACACAGACAACCCACGACGAGTCCTTCAATAAACCCGGTTTATCACCAACACTGATCACAGCAAATAAGAGCTTGGCCTTGTGTCCTCTTTTTTTTCCTTCTTCCTTTTTTTAAGATTCACAATGCATGAAAAAGAAAAGGGTGCACAGATGCAGTTCTGTCGTATTGACAGCTTCGGCCGACCTTGTGCATGAAAATGCACGCAGGCGACAGTGAATGGCATTCACAGCCTAACAAATAACCTCCATTTGTATTTTTCAAAAAAAAGCCACAATTCAGTAATAAGCTTAATGCCCACTAACGTGATTGCGTATAGGTATATATATTTTTTCATTCAAAAGCAAATCAAATCAATTTAAAATCAAGGCTTGGTACTTTTTTGTTTGAGGCGACGCTCTTATCTGGGTTTTAAAAGAAGAGCTATGCAAATCAGGGAGAAATCATTGCGACCTTATGAGCAATAAAAGCAATAATATTGTGTGCATAATAACGGATGAGAAAACATGAGAATATCTTCCTCTGGAAGAACTCAAACACAGCTTGTGAGTGCAAATGAAAGCCAGAAAGGGAAGACAAAAGGAGATTGAAGGCATCTGAAGTTGTTTTTGCAATCATATATAATATATATCCACACACACTCGTAGCACAGGTCACAAAAGGTCAACATGTTCAAAAACAACAGCACCGGGGCGCTTTAGAACGTCCCTTACATTCACTCTTGCATTTTTTTTTTTTTTTTTTGTAAATAGACTAATCTAGTATTTATTACAGACATGAAATAATTTACAATAGAATAACAATTTGTTTTAGTTACAATTCTTATTTTTCTTGCTTTTATACTACAATAATTTCACCTCGCCCTCACGCCTCCCTCGGCCTCATTCGGCCTGCTCGGTCCTGACCTATTCTCCTCATTGCTCTGTCTTCATCATGAAGAGGAGGTGCGTAAGGTCTCTCCAGCTCTGCTTTTCATGGTTAGAAGCCGTGTCGGATTTTCCGGGGGGGGGGGAGAAAAAAAAAATTGTATTTGTAAAATCTGTATTAGGTTGTTTCATTTTACGGAGCAAAAAGGGTACGGCTCTTTTTCAAAAGCGTCCAGAAAATCTGAAAATCCATGCTCATCAAGGCCTCGGAGCAACTGTGAGGGAATTTCAACTTAACTTGGGAAAAACACATACGCAAAAAAACATGGAACTCAGGACTACGGTACCATCACACACGCAAGAAGAGCAAGACTGCATATTCACTGAAGACACTGAAACACGGCGCAACACGGCCTCCGGGAAACCGCACAGGAAGGAAACAAAGGCCTCACATAGACTCATTTTCAAAGGACGACCAGACGAGTTTTAACGTCTCGACAGGGTTAAAAACAACACCATGGCTTACAAAACGTCCGAGTGAACAGTTTCAGATTGCGAACTCATTACTTGCTGATGTAAACAATGCATTCACAGGATGTTTAACCGCGCTGGTGTTGGTACAAAATAATCACTGTTTTTGATGTTGCTGTTGTAGGTTTTTTAAAATTCATATTTGGAAAAATTGAAACAAATGTCCATTTAACATAATCTGTAAACTCAGTCCACTGCGAGCTGAATAACGGCGCACTAAAGGTGATGATACAGATGGTAATATGTTTCTGTTCCTTTAATTGTTACTCATCAGGTTTGTAAAAATAATCATCCTATCAGACAGAAGTGATTGGTATTAAATAACTGAGACTGCCTGCTCTGCGATGGCCTGGCGAGCTGTCCAGGGTGTAGTCTGCCCTCGCCCAGAGTCGGCTGAGATGGGCACCAGCCTCCCTGCAACCCTAATTAGGATTAAGCGGTTCAGAAAATGATGATGAACTGAGACTGCCTGACTACCGAAATGATTAAAAATCAAAGTAGAAATACAAATAAGTTGTGCTGGTAAGGATTTCTTTTCGACTCATCTTCTTTTTTCTTCTTGCTCTGCTCCTTCCTCACATTCAAAATTCCCGACCTGGCGGTGAAACTCTAAAGTAGTGCAAGAAACTTGGAAAATTCCTCCTGTCTGAAAGGCGAGCGAGTCCAAAATCTGCTTTGTTACAGTTCCAAGAGGCCTCGCGTGTGCATTCTGACAACACGAAGAACAGACACGAGGACTCACGACCACAGCACGGATGACACAAAGAACACAGAGCGGACAAAAAAATATGAACAAATCATAAACAAAAAGTTGAGGAAAAAAAAAAACACGGACATTATTCCAGCACTTTCTTGTCCTCTTTGCCGTTGGTCCGCGAATACGGCTCAAAGGCCGAGGAGCTCAGGTAGCGGGCTGACAGTTCCTGCAGGTTCCCAGCCAGCGAGCCAGCCATGCCCAGCGGTGCAGAGGAGATCCTCGATGCCACGGCTCCCAGCAGTGTGGGCACGGGGAAGCTGAAGAGCCCATGATGAGCGCTGGTTAGTGTGCTTGAGCCGGACATAGCTGGCAGTGGAGGGCTTCTAGATGCCGTCGCTGAGCTCGTGCCACTGCTGGAGGAAGATCCTCCATTAGCAGCGATGCCCAGAGAAGAGCTGGCACAGTGGGGCAGCAATCCGGGCATACCTGGTGGCGTGAGCAAGCGGCCCTGTTCTAGAAGACGCAGGACGCTGCACGTCGCCGCCGTCTCCGAGTGTGCAGCCGAGCGCAGCTCCGCATCTTTCCCCTGGTCCTTTTTCTGCTTCGTGCGCCGGTTCTGGAACCACACCTTCACCTGGCCACAGACACAGGGAAACAGGTGACATGGTTTCAAGTGCGAACAAAAACCTTGCATAAACTGGATGTGGAAGAAAGATTAAATGCTAGACACTCTCAGTAATTGAATGTGGTGCAAATACAGAGAGAGGAGAAAAGAGCGAGGGACAATTTGAACAGTAATTACCGACACGCTGTACCGTCTCTTATATAAGGTGCTATTATCCGAGTTAATGTTCACCTCATTAGCACATGCGCGCTGTTCGGAAATCAATCCACAGCTAATGAGTTAGCAACCTACAGCTGTGTAAACATATGTCCTATGATTGCACACAGTCAACAATCAGGGGCTTTTAATACACAAGATACAAACAAACTGATGACAAACCAGGTTTTTTCACACCACTAACAACACCTGTTAGTTTTCTTTAGAAAGCATGACAGGATTATGAGACGTTCTGCTAATGATTTCACAGAAGTGTCTCAAACACAATGCCACATTACTGTGTGTGTGTGTGTGTGTGTGTGTGTGCTAAAACAAAGACCTGCTTTCTATTGTCGTTACATTCTCTCTACTCATGTAAATTATATGTCAGTATTACGTATATACAGTATATGGATATACATAGAGAAGCCACGTCACACAGCACATGAAACATCCAATCATGAGGCGGCACATGATCATTTATTCAAATATTTTGTGAACAAGCGTTGAAGCTCTGTGCACCACAAAGTATTCAAGTTACTGATCTTATCTCCAATCACTTACTAAGGCTTTGAAGTTATTCACATCTTGTTAACATAACTTTGAAGTTATTCACATCACACACACACACACACACACACACACACACACGTATGTATATATATATAAAACAAAAACATCTATACTATAATATGAATGTATTATTAAAATGAATATGTAAATATTCAGTAAATATAATCATATATTATATGATACATTCAATTCATTCATTTTCTGAACCGCTTAATCCTAATTAGGGTCGCGGGGAGGCTGGCGCCCATCTCAGCCGACTCTGGGCGAGGGCAGAGTACACCCTGGACAGCTCGCCAAATCATCGCAGGGCATATATAATACATATTTTAAAAATATAAAAATGAACCATATATTAGAATCTCTGTCTCTCTCTTTATATGTATATGAAAAAATTAATTTATAATCTATATTTTATAATCGCAGTAAATAAATAAATATAATAAATCGATGTGTGTGTATGTGTGTGTGTGTGTGTGTGTGTGTGTAAGCATGTATACGTTCTAACTGAATCACTTTTCTTAACTTTTCTTTTTTTCCATATGTGTGTGTTTAAATCTGTAAAATGAATGAATAAACCTCTGTACAGTACGAACACGAGCAACTTCATCAGGACTTCATTTTATTAGAACATGGTCTATTATATTATTATTGAGCTGGGATTAGTTACTCATGTAAAACACACACACACACACACACACACACACACACACACACACACACACACACACACCTTAAGTAACAATACCTCAAGAGAACAAAAACAAACCTGAGTAAATATTAAAACTCTGAAGAAAAATTACAGACAATCCTGCGAATAAAAACACTGACTCTTCCCTTTCACTAAAATTCAACTGTCTGCAATTGGTCTAATCAGATGTTCCCCACCTCTCTCTCTCTCTCTCTCTCTCTCTCTCTCTTTCGCTCAGTGTAATTTCTTTCCTTGATGAGATGTTACTTCCGTTTTTGCTTTCTCATATTTACCAACACGTTACTTTTGTGAAGTGAGCATTCCACAAATGGACAGGCCTTTACACATGATCATGGCATCATCATCACCACCACCACCACCATCATCATCATCATAACCACCATCACAATCATCATCATAATCATGATCATAACCACCACCACGATTATCATCATCATCACCATCATAACCACAACCACCACCATCATCATAACCACCACTACGACCTCCACCACCATTATTTCCACAACCACCACTACCACCATCACCACTACCACCACCACCACCACCATCATCATCATCATCACCACCACCATCACAACCACCACCACCATCATTACCATCATCATTTCCACAGACATCACCACCACCATCAACATTATCATCATCACCATCATCATTACCATCACCATCACCAACATCATCATCACCCACTACCATCCTCATCATCATAACCACCATCACCATCAGCATCGTAATCGTCATCATCATCATCATCATCATCATCATCATCATCATCATCATCATACCACCACCACCACCATCATCATCATCATTAACACAAACACTACCACCACCACCGCCAACATCATCATCATCATCACCCTCCTCATCATCATTATCATCATCATTTACACAAACACCACCACCACCATCAACATCATCATCACCCTCCTCATAATCATTATCATCATCATTACAACAACTAGCACCACCAAAATTATCATCATTATTACTATTATTACCACAACCACTACTACTACCACCACCACCACCATCATCATTATTACCACAACCACCATACTCAGCATCATCATCATTACCACCCCTACAATCAACACAATCATCATCATTATCACAACAACCACCACCACCATCATCATCATCACTTCAACCACTACTACCACCATCACCACTATCATCATCATCACCACCACCACCACAACCACCATCATACAGTGGCAGAGAAAAATGTTTGAGGATAAGGAATAAGGCCATGGCTGTTGAATTACCTAAATAACCATATTTAGTGTTTTTAATATTAAGGTACAGGACATCTGGGTCACACAATATACACTTAGATAAATAAATAAACCAACAAGCATATACCTACCTACAGCCTTACAACCTTTCACAGCATACAACTACTGCAGTCCAGCTTACAGTGTGGAGAGATAAAGTCTGAGAAAAGATTTCTCCCAAACTCCCTAACACACAAAGCTAAGGCGCTTCATTAAGTAAACGATGGATCTGAAATGACGGGGGAAGATAGAGCTGAGGCTCATGTACACCGCTACGTGTACAGAGTACACCAAGAGTATAATTTATTCCTGTTGCTTTTTTTTCAGGAGATCTTTAGTCTTTCTTGTTGATCTTTACAATATGCACTAAACTATCTGTCCAAAGACTTTTACAGCGTTCCAACAGACGGGCAAACGATAAAGCCATCATGGACATGAGGATACGACAAGAACGACTCAGATCATCATAAAGACACCAGAACATGGCGTAGGAGAACATATAAAGAACCAAGAGCAAATTGGAAGATAGGATTAAGTGGAGAGAAGGTTTAAACAAACAAACAAACAAACAAACAAACAAACAAACAAATAAATATTCTACCTTTGCCTTTGCAACATCTCAAATAATGTAAGTCTACAAAGAATCGCTGTAAAATATTAAATAAAAATATTTTTCTGCATTACTACCCATAATATATCAGCATCAATTAACGTTTTTATCATATCCAATATCTATATTATATATTACACTGATCTATGACAGTGATGTGTGTGTGTGTGTGTGTGTGTGTGTGTGTGTGTGTGTGTACCTGAGTCTCAGATAGGTTGAGTTGCCGGGCGAGCTCAGTTCTCTCTCGGCCTACGACGTACTGGCACCGCTGGAACTCCATCTCGAGTCTATAAAGCTGCTCTGCTGTGAATGAGGTTCTGGTTCTCTTTGGCCGGTCCAGATCCAGACCTTTGGGCAGAATGATCTCTCTGATTGAACCTTTGGCATCTGAAAAAAGGGCAAAACAAATGCTGTGACCATGTCTCAAACAGGCACACACACACACACACACACACACACACACACATCACTAATATTTACGCTTAACTTATCTAATTCTAAGTAGAAATAAAAATAATCACATAATCAAATAAATTTTTTTTTAGGAAAATGTTGATGTTGACAACATCCATCCAGTTACCTATCTATCTGTCTACCTTTTTGTGATATAGAATGTTTTTTTTAAATAAAATACTCTTTATTCTCAAGAAACTGCACTAACCTCTAAAAAGCCACTGAAACATTAAAATGCATGCAGAAATAAAGTAAACAGGATTTTGTCATTTTAATCTCATAAATGTCATAAATGACAATAAAATAATAATAATAATAACAACAACAATAATATTAAAATGAAATAATAATAATAATAATAATAATTATAATAATAATAATAATAATATGATTAAATAATATTTCCTAGAGCTGTAATTAATTGCAGAATTATTTATTGGTTCAGAATATTCCAGGGACTTTTCCTATTCCTGCTCAGTGAAAGAGTTTAATTCACTTTCTCCAAATTTTACATTTTCACTTGAATAAAGCAAAAGATTTAAAGTGGCTTCCAAAAAAAAAAAGAAAAAAAAAAAGAAAAAGCTAAATAAATAAAATGTATTTTAAATTGCTAAAGTTGATTTGTGATTTTTAAACATGTGTTAGTTCATTTTAGATTCTAGATGCAATACGCTTTCACACTGGAAAATTCATTGAAACTGACAAAAATGTTTATTGAAATGAAATAAATCGCACTACTCAAAGAAAAAATGTCAAATTCTGCTTTAATTGAAAATGTATTACTTATAATTTATTATTAATACTTAATTAATTATTAATTCTGCCAAAAATACTGCCTGTAAACTGTTACCAAAATAATCAATAAATAAAACAAAAAGAAAAACCCCTTTAGTGTTGAGTTCCTCCTTCACACCTGTACTGCGTGCATCAGTGCAGTGAAACAGGAACATCAGTTGCTTAAGCACAACTGGAAGAAATAAAACAATAATTTAATCAGGCTAATTTTATTTGGCTTTGATCAGCCCTCTGTGTGTGAGCCTGATTGAGTTTGGAAAAGTAAATAATAAATGGAACGAGCGGCTCTGTGGGTTTTAGGAAGCGGTGAAGCTGCACAGCATGGATGTTAGCGCTCTACACTTTATTTCATTCAAATAGAAATTGAGGCATCTCTTTTTGCCATTCGGTTGCAGATGACAGGATTGGTATGCGTTATTTGTTCTTCTGACAAGCTATTAAAATAAAGAAGAATACATCTATGGAAGTAAAAATTTAAATAAAAATAATATTCTGTATTTTCTGGGTAACATTTTAAAATCCAGACACATTTGAAGAAATAATTCTTACATTTTAAATGTACAGACATACAGAGGAAGAAATTGAATTTATTTCTGGTGAGCAAGGAAAACATTTTTTAAAAATAAAAATTAGCAAATAAAGTTTCAGAAATCTTGAGCGAACAAATTATTGATTTTTGTCAAAAAATGATTATTTAATAAAGTTCAGGACAAGAAAAAGATATAATTATTATTTATGCGTTTACATTTTAATTAAAATTTATTTTTTTAAAACAATAAATGTAAATTTCAAGAGATGCATTTAAAGCTAAAGCGGCATCTACAGCAGCTCCACTAAGGAAAAGCTTCTGCTTATAATCTGAGAGTCTTAAATGATATCACACAATAAAAATGTGTAACTTCTGGAACTAAATCTGCACTTCATCCTGAAAACATCCTGATATTAGGGAAAGAATGCTACGGCGCATCCATAAATCCGAGTGGTGCAACGTGAAACTCTTACCTCGAACCAGAATCCGCCGGCAGTAGTCTGGATCTCCCGTGCTCGTGCGACTCTTTTCGCAGTTCTCCATGGCTCCGGAGGAGGAGAAGGAGTCCTGTGGTTCCTTCAGGAGTGTTTTGGAAAGGCTCCCCTGGGAGTCTTTCACCTCCTTGCTTTCCTTCAGTCCGTTCTTCAGCACCATCCCCATTTCCGGGTCCTGGCTGTATCGGACGTCCATGTTCATCTGTCCTTATCAGAGTAGCTCTCCTTCGTCTTTTTCTTCTTCTGTTCTTTTTAAGGCAAAAAAAAAAAATGGTGATAACACTAGATTCTGTGTCCTGTGTGTAAAACCACAGCTATTTGGACACTTTAGTCAGGGATCTAATATCGGCGCAGCACTTGCTTCATGTTCCAAGTGTTCTATCATCAGTGTCTCTGCTCACTTGGTCAGTGATCATGGACTTCTCGCCCTAAATTCAGCAGCAATTTAGTGGCCCCTCTCTTCTTTACTCACGCATCACTCTGATATAGACCATCTCCATTCAATCAGAGGCGCGGATGGATGCATGCCCGCTCGCTGCAATTGATTACGGTAATTTCGCCGACTCCGGATTTGCGTAACCTCCTGAATACGCTAAATTGTTTGTGGAAATATATGCCGCGCTAATGGAGGGGTGCGCTGCTCACAACCCCTCTTCTAGCCAGTCTTCACACGCATACACGTACACACACTTACAGATCCCAGTCAAATGATTGGTCTTGGAACGTGAAGGAGTTCAAACACACTTGCAAACCCCAACATGCACAACAGAGGGAGAACCTCACAGAAAAGTTCCAGTCCAGTCCCAGGTGTCCCGCTGATGGCCCGTGTGGTGTCGCATTACCCTGATGAGACGTTAATCTATATTCAGGATAAGCAAATTTAATCCAGTTATATTGCAATGAGCCCGCACGATAATTCACACCACTGTCTCTACGATAGGACTGACAGACACGGGCAGAATGAGAGAGAGTGGGAGAGAGAGAGAGAGAGAGAGAGAGAGAGAGAGAGAGAGAGAGCGCACAAGAGTGAGAATTTGACTGAGCGAGAGAGGCGGAGAGAGACGTGGGATACAAAAAGAAAAAGGAATGGAGAAAAAAAATGAAATGCACTTCGACAGGAATCACCAGCAAACACACGGCATTAAAGAAAGAGGTGAACAGCACCCCTGGGTCTATGTGTATTAAATAACACAAACTTATCTCGGAAAATAAGAAATAAAATGATTTTTAAAATCAGGTCGCCAAAAAAAATGCACTCGCCAAAGCACATGGACACACAGGTTCAAAACCAAGAATCAACTGGATGGGTTTTAGTGAAAACTCACAAAAACACCTTAAATTGCTTTGTGCTTTCAGCATGAGAAGAAGCACATCTTACACACACACACACACACACACACACACACACAGGCACTTGCAGCTTTTTTTGTCGACACAACAATATCTGGGTGAACAGCCGCGCTGGCTAATCCAATAAGACAATTGATTAGGCTACAATGATTCAATTCAAGCCAATAGCTGTGCACTCGGGCCCTTCTTGTCACCTTGTTGGGCCAGAAGGCCTCTTCCCTCTGAACCCCCCCCCAAACCCCAAACTCCCACCCTTCTTAAAGCCTTTCACTGCTTTATGGGAAAGAGAGAGCACAAGGGGAGAAAGATGGCAATTATCTAATTGGACTATTAACAAACAATTCATTGAGTGTGTCTGCTTGGGAATAGTGGAAGACCAGGAGGAGGAGGACGAGGAGGAGGGGGGTGGGGGGGGAGAAGAGAAGAAGTGGAGCACTAACTTCATTCAGTGAGTGTGTGGAGCAGCCTGTTGAAGAAAAAGAGTGAGGGAGAGATTGTTTAAAGAAGAAGAGCTAAGTGGAGGAGGGGAGGGATTGTTTAAAGAAAAGGTAAGAAGGGGGCTCGAAGGGAAGGGAAGAGAAGGGAAATGGAAAGGGGGGGGGGTGATCACGAGGCTGATTTTCAAGCCCTGTTCAAGTTGAAGCTTGGGAAAAATGAGGGTTCTGGTGTGACAGGGACCAGCTGCCAGGTTTGTCCGTGTGCACCTTGACAAAAACACCCAACAGGGGAAGGGAACGTATACCGTGGTGACATCATGTATGAAAATATGATCCAGGATGCAACAAGAAAGTTCTCCTGAAAGAATAAACGTAACGGCTAGGACTTGATGATGTGATATGTCTGTATAATATCGTGATACATTGTCATGATACATTTTTTCGGCGATATCTTTAAAAGATATACACAAGTTCAAGTATTCTCCAGAGATCGAAGAGTGGTTCTCTACAGCTTTCTATTTCCTTTAAAAAAATATGTATTAAAATAAATAAACAAATAAATAAATAAATAAAAACCTAAAGAATGTTTCAGGATTCCAGATTTTAGAGAACGTTTTCCTTTTATTTTCTGTTTTCCTTACTATTTTTATTAATATTATTGAACATTGATCTACAGCAGTGCAGTTATTTAGCACTACATTATCACAACTAAATATCATAACACATCATGTATTCTATGAAAAACAATCTATCTATCTATCTATCTATCTATCTATCTATCTATATATATATATATATATATATA
>JAQMYF010000023.1:46895999-46919092 GCA_030014195.1 Neosilurus mollespiculum
GGGGACAAAATTTGGATTTAGCTAGGTCTTATTTTCGGGGTAGGGCTTATTTTGGACCGTTCTGCTGAAGTAAGGGTCGGTCTTATTATCGGGGTAGGTCTTATTATCGGGGAAACACGGTATTTCGTCAAATCGTAATACATCGAAATAATTGTGCAATGATCAGATCAATCATCACAAATCCACTAAGTTCCCTAGAGATCATCACAATTTGATCCCACGATCCTCCACTCTCCTCACCATTCTCTAAAATTGTGGAGATCGTGCCCCAGTGCGAAACTTGGGTGGGGGGAGGGGGGGGGGTGATATCTGTGGATTAAACTAAAAGCCCTGTGGTTTTCTAGAATATTCTGGAGCTGACTTTGTATGACGAAGACGTCATGAGGGATGACAAATGCACCAGCATCCTGTTCGACATCAGCACCCTCACACCTGGTCAGAAAGAGACAAGGGTCTTCATCACAGATGAAAAGGTCTGTAATGTTCAGAAATGAGTTAATAAGCCTGTAGGTAATGGAGGTCTGAGGTTAATGTTTGAGGTGCTGTTTGTAAGCTATGGGCAGGTATATAGGGATCTAATTAAGGAGAATGAGGAAGCTCTTTCTGTATTTCTGGTTTCTGTGCTGCAAAGCAGGAATTATGCAAGTTTCTTTTGATCAGTGAATAATAATGAGGTTTTTGTAAAGATGTTGCTTGACTTGGCCATTCCAAAACATTAACTTGATTCTTCTTTAACCATGATTTGGTAGAACGACTTATGTATTTAGGATCGTTGTCTTGCTGCATGACCCATTTTCTCTTGAGATTCAGTTCATGGATAGATGTCCTGACATTTTTGTTTAGTATTTGCGGGTGTTATTCAGAATTCATCATTTCATCAATGATGGCAAGCCGTCCTGGCCCAGATGCAGCAAAACAGGCCTAAACAATGATACTACCTCCACCATGTTTCACAGATAGGATAAGGTTCTTTATGCCGGAATTCAGTGTTTCCCTTTCTCCAACCATAATGCTTCTCATTCCAACCAAAAAGTTCTATTTTGGTCTCATCCGTCCACAAGACATTTTCCAATAGCCTTTTCATTTGTCCATGTGATCTTTAGCAAACTCCAAATGAGCAGCAATGTTCTTTTTAAAGAGCACCGGCTTTCTCCTTGCAACCCTGCCATGCACACCATTGTTCAGTGTTCAGTGGACTCATGGACACTAAAATTAGTCAATGCAAGAGAGGCCTTCAGTTGCTTAGAAGTTACCCTGAGGTCCTTTGTGACCTTGCCGGCTATTACATGCCTTGCTCCTGGAGTGATCTTAGATGATCAACCCCTCCTGGGGGAGGGTAACAATGATCTTAAATTTCTTTCATTTGTATGCAATCTGTCTTTCTGTGGATTGGTGGAGTTCAAATGTTTAGAGACAGTGTTGTAACCTTTTCCGGCCTGATGAGCATCAACAACTTTTTTCTGAGGTCTTCAGGAATCCCCTTTGTTCGTGCTATGATACACTTCCAAAACTCTCTCTCTCTCTCTCTCTCTCTCTCTCTCTCTCTCTCTCTCTCTCTGTCTCTTACTTGTCAGAGAGCCCAGGTCAGCCACTCTGTTGACTGTGGCATGAGGAATCCCAAGGAAGCTGGCTAAGTCCACCCTCAGACTGACCCACAATACGCCATCTTTAAAAATTGACTCTTTTGTTCCCAGTGTTCATGGCAATTGCTCTAAACAATTGATATACCACAAATAAAATATAAATACAAACACAAATATTAATGAAAAACAGCAACAACAACAACAACAACAACAACAACAGTATAGTAACAAGTTTGATCAGCTGAGTTTCACAGATAAAATTCTTTAATGAGGGATGTGTATTTACTTTTATGTCTCTGTACCAAAAAAAAAAAACAAAGTTACTCTTCAACTCATTTTATACACATCAAGATCAACTACTGTGTTTCCGCCTCATTTAATAAGCAGTTTTTAATAAGTTAATTAATCAGGCACATCTGCACCCTTGCAGCTTTTTTCTTTATAAATAAAAGTAAAACTAAATAAAGTAATGATGCATTTAGTATATTAATGATCTTGATGAGTCACCTCCCTTTCTAAAATGTTCAATTTGGAAGTTTGTTATATTAGTGCAACCTTATTGCAGTAAATGAAGTGAATATGGATCTGCTGAGTAGTGAAGCATGGTGGCAGAAGCATTTGCTTCAAATTTGAACATTATATCAATTAATATCTCCGGTCAAGTTGATGCAGTTTATACAAATTTTGTAACAATGTTTTAAAAGCATTCACACTTCAATCACCACAATCACCACAGTTTGCCCTATAATCACACTTGCAACACACGTTTTTTGGATCCTATACTTTATAAACATAGGTCCTAAAAGCAAATTCTTTAATAACTGAAATGTTTGCACAGATCAAATATTTCCAGAACTACATAACCTGATCAGCCATAACATTAAAAACATTCTGACCACTGACAGGTGAAGTGAGTACATTGATTATCTCATTACAGTGGCACCTGCTAAGGCATATGATGTAATAGACAGAAAATTGATGTGATGAAAGCAGGAAAAATTAGCAAGCGTAAGGATCTGTGGGACCTTAACAAGGGTCACAGTGTGATGGCTAAACAACTGCATCTATTCATCTCAAAAACAGCAGGTCTAGTGGGCTGTTCCTGGTATGCAGTGTAAGTACCTAGAAAATGTTGTCCAAGGAAGGACAACCAGTGAACTGGTAAGCGTATCATAGGTGCTGATGGCTTGTTGATGTGTTTGGGGAATGAAGGCTAGTATATCTGGTCTGATGCCACAAAACGAGCTAATGTAGAGTCAGAACACAGAGTGCATTGCAGCTTGCTGAGTATATGGCTCCCTAGCTACAAACCAGTCAGTTGGTGTTATTATTGATCGTTATGGCTTGACAACTGGTGTTTGATTGTAAACTGATTATTAGATACCAAAACAGGATGAAAACAAATTTTAAACAATGTATGATAAGCAGACTGACTGCATTTCTCGCTGCAAAGATGACAAACTGACTGCAACACTTACAGCAAAATTTAAGAGTAAATAAATACCATTTTCTTTTGGTATATTTATGGTTTTCTAGTGTTTCACAGACTGCCACGCACCTGCAAGCTTTTCTTTACCACTTGAAGCAGTGGATAATGAAGCATTTTGTGGCTTTGATGTATTTAATACACTGTATGACCTTGTTAGTACAAACATTATTATGTGAACCCAATGGCTCCGAATGCAACATACAAATACTGTTATTAAATATATACTTAATATTTGGTTGAACACTAATGCATGAAATACCACTATTGTACTTACTGATTATAAAAACGTATTAGATATAGATCAAATATATTAAAATATACTAAATAGAAAATATTTATGACCAGAATAAGTTAAATATGAGGCTGGTGACTGATTGCTGCTCTTGTTTTCAGCTGAAGGATGAGCTGTGGGTGGAATTTGAGCTGACAAAAAGGTAAAATCAATCAAACAATCAATAAATCAGACCTACATTACAGACCAAAAAATATAGAGGTGGTTTTATTGAAATTTAGGGAAAAACCAAATAATTTCCCCCCAAAACTTACTCCATTGACTTGCCATAAAACATCATGCATGAAAAAAGCAATCTACACATAACAATAAACAGTTTTCCTACAAAAGCTTTTGTTTCAGGTGTAATACAAGTACTCTTTTGTACTCTCCCATTCTATACCCATGACGCGTCAGACCATTTTATTCCATTATTTTCTTTTGCCTGAGAGGGTTCTCTAGGTCTATTCAATAACATCTATTCACACTCACATTTACTCCCTAGTGGCAATTTGGAGTACATCTGGGGCATGATGTCCGTGATCTCCGTGATTCAAAAAAATTGTGAAGCATCATGATTTATGACCGCCCTTGAAGCATGATTGGAGTATTAAAAGCAGGCAGGGTGCATCCAAGAGATGAAACTTGAAGGAATCGTGTTTCCAAATTCATCAAGATCCCCTACGATGGTGCATCAAGTTTTGTTATGCTCTTTTAAGGTATGCGCTCCACTATGATTCCGACGTTCTATCACGGTTGGCGTCAAATCGTAATACATCTTAATAATCACGGCAAACTTTGGAATTAAACTGGAACACCCTGTGGAAACCAGTGCCAGTATCAGGAGAACATGCAACCTCCACACAGAACAACCATCACTGACTATGAAGCTCGAACTCAGGACCTTCTTGCTGTGAGACAAGTGTGCTAAGCACTATGCCACTGTGTCACCTTTATAAATGAAAATTATTTTAATCAAAAAATCTATAGTAATATGTACAAGTCTATGCTGCTTTGAAAATATTTTGTACCATTTTAAACAAATCAACCTGGGGATTTTATCCTTCCATGTGGTTCTACTCATAAACACCCTATGAATATTTTACATGCAAATTCCTGCTCAACATGTAAATCTCAAACTAATAAACACAGCACTTTGTTTATCAGTGTTGAGAACAGGATGAACTAACGGTAGATCCACTTTGCATTGAACTTCTTCGCAGCACCATGGCGCACATTATTTTCCTCTAACAGCACGCCCTGAAGTGTTTGTCAGTTAGCCAGTAACCACTGTAGTTTTCTTTGTGTAAGACATTAAAGTGATGTAAGAAAATATGTATGACTCTGGGTTTGTGTTACAGTCCTGAAGTGCTGGGTCAGTTCTTCTCTAATGGAGTTCTAGTGGTAAGCACATTTTAAACTGTTATTTATCAAATGGCCAAACAAATGAAAAAAGTTCTGATGTAACCATATAAAACACATGATTTCTAATAAATTTCAGTTTATGTTCAACCACCTTGTAAACTAATTAAAGGTGCTAATTAAATTAAATGTTTAGGCGCGAGCAACGTATTGTAGAGATATTTTGAGAGATCCATAAACACTGTTATGCCACATGGAAAACTGTAATTTCCTAATTGTATTCAGTAATCAAAATGTTCCCCAAGGCTTTGTAGAATGTTAACAGTGAGCTAACAACACAGGTTTTACTTCTAAACTTTTCCATCAGGAAAGCGTTCTGCTGAAGGACTTTGCAAAAAAACTTTTAGGGTTCTCCTAAAAATAATTGTGAGCCGCTCCACCATAATACAGATTATGTCGCAAGGTGGTGTTTTGAGTAAGAGCCAAATAAAGTTGAAAATGGCGTACCTTGACGAAACTGTAATATCACCAAAACTTCATCCTTCAAAGCATAATCTTCAACGTGACCAAGTCCAAATATCCATAAACACAATCTATCCATGCTAACATACTTGTTTAAGAAAGGGTTTCATGTCCAAGCTGTTGGAAAACAGCGAGAATATCCACTTCTTTTGCCAATTTTCCAACCGCTTTGGTCAGGGTATTTCCCCTATATCCATATTTGGTATCAGAATACTCTACGTACTTAAGGAATCTCATTTCCCCAATCATACAACAGTAAACCAATGAGAAGCCTCAAAACAGGCATAACTCGTTGAACTCATCTCTTGCTAGGAAGACGCTAGTACGATCGCGCTAATTGGTCGAGAGACGGATTCATTTAGTTTATGGATGCTAGGGAGTTTCAAATCCGGATATTCACAAACTGGTTCTGTAACTGTAATTGCTTTTTTCTCAGATCAGCCATTTACTCCTGATTAATGACATACAAAGTGATGTAATTAAATTTTTATGCTATAATCATGTATTATACCTAATTTTGAAGTATATTAAATTCTCTTTCCAAATATCTCAGTATGTAAAATGTCCTACATAACTGGTGTTGTGCTGGAGAGGGTCACCCGGCATTTATGAGTATATGTAGCCCAGTATTCATTAATATGAATAATTCTAAAACATGGTTTTAATATGTATAATTCTGTTTTTAGTCTTGAGGTGGACTGGTGGAGGGCTCTTCTGTGTATATTTCATTTCTCAACTGAAGTCACCTGTGATTGGCTCAAACTTTTTTTTGTGACCCTGATGGATAAGCAATATAGAAGCCCAATTCCAAAAACAAAACAAAAAAAAAGTTGGGGCCATAGATATCCTGTAATATGAGACATATTTATTACTTATATATATGTTTATATGAAAGTGTTCCTGAGCCCATGGAGTGATTTCCGTGACAGAATCATACCTGTTTTTAATGCAGTGCCACCCAAAGGCCCAAAGATCACAGGCATCCAAAATAGATTTTTTGCCTTGTCAAATTTAGCTGCAAAATCTTCCTCTAGCTGTTTCTTTTTAGTACCACTTGTTTTTTCCAGCCTTTTGTTTTCTCAACAAGCTAATATTTTACATGAAATAGTAAAACGTTTCACTTTTAACATATGATATGTTTTCTATGTTCTGCTGTGATATAAAAATGTGAGTTCACGGGATTTGCAAACCATTGCATTCTCTTTGTTATTTACATTTTTACACAACGTCTAAGTTTTTTGCAATTGGGGATATAGATAATGGATGGATGGATGACATTTTAGCTTAATTATTTGAATGATATGTTAAAAATAGGCTTTAATTCATCTCACACAATTTGTTGTGGATATTAGGCTGCCCCACTGTCAACTCTGGAGGTGAAGTTAGACAAACTGCCTACTGACGGTAAGAAGAAAAAATATATATTTTTTAGGGGAGCATGCATATTATAGATGCTATATAAAACTGTTTGCAATTTACTGTGTATTTTAGGTTATCAGGACATACTTTTAAAGTTACGAGGGGCGTATAACGAAAAACAAGTGATTGAAATGTCCAAGAACAGCAACCTCATGCAGACTGTACGATACTACATCAACAAAAACCTGGAGACGGAGATTGGACTCCAGGTGGTAAAATAAAAAATACATTTTTATTTGGCTTTCTACACCTGAACCTAGTGGCTTATCCCAGTTTTGTGAAGATACTATGATTTTAACTTCTGGATGGGACTCTGGCCAATCGCGGGTTACCTTGTTAGCATTTTTACTGGTAAACATTTATAATGTTGGCGAATAGAAGCATATTTGCAGTTTAGACACTGCCAAGTGGACCTAGCACAAAGAGGGTCTAACAGAGCTTTGAACCCATGACCTCTCAATCGGGAGCCCAGCACTCTAACCACCACACCACATTATGTCATTGTAACTGTTACAAAAGCCACACTGTATGTAACACACTTTCATTTGCACTTAAAGTTTCTAATCAATGAAACACACAACAAACACTAAAAGTCCCCGTGCTAAAAGCTAAACATTTTGTTGTTGTTGATTTAAGCGAAGAAACTGGATTATTATCTATTTAACCAGTTTAATCTGTTTGGTGTGAGGTACAGGTGGATGCGAACATTGACCCTGCAATAGCAACTGTAACTCCTGTTGTAGCCCAACAGCAATTTACACTCTCTCTTCCTGTAGCAAAGGTGAGAACACTGATGATTTTATTTTATTTTTTTAACAAATACTAGCATTTAACATCTCAAACCGCATGCCTCTGAGCTGAAACCTTTCTAAATGAAAAAGAAATAATTTCTTTGACACTTGTTGCTAATAAAAATTATTATACATACTACACGGGAATGGCAAGATTTGATTGGTTCGCTCTCTCTCAGGATTAAAAACTTACTTCATATGTAAAATGGAAAAATATAAAATCTCATTTTACAGTTTACTTTTGTTTCTGAGTGAATAAAGTGAACAGACCAAAACAAATATCATTAGCTACACAGAGCTATTAGCCTGCTCAAAGCGCTGAGCTCACCTGACCTGCTTCAGTGTTATGGTTAAAATATGTAAATATAAAAATATGTTTAGTTTGTTTTTCATCGTTTCAATGTTGTACATACGAAAACTCTAAAAGCGAATTTTAAAGAGACACCATGAAGAACGTAAAAGAGACGCCTACTCATGTGTGTGCTCAAGTTCACCTGCATCTGTCAGATTTAAAAAATGTAAAAAATCTTTTGTTAGTGTGCTTTTTTGCTTCTGTTCCCGTAAAGTAAATACTATTAAAACAATAATGCACCCCAGGCTTGGTGGGTGTTGCCGAATTGAATAGTCCTCCCTATGTTCTGTATCGGGAATGATTCAGCAACATCCACTGTGCCTTCAGGTCATGATTCCTAAATACAATATTCAGTAGTGATATTCTTATTTAACATGTCATTACGGTTACACGATTACGGCATTGTATCATCTAATTACCTCATATTTGAAATATGGTAAGATTATGTTCTGAAACTGTGTGTTTTACTCCACAGGACAAAGTAGATTTACATTTGAACACAGTGGACAGGTATTACACAAATATTTTTTCTTTAAGGGATTTCAGTCATCCACAGTATGCTGCATAAATCTTAGCAACTAGAATTGTTTCATTATTTGACTATGGTTTTGTGTGTGAAGCTCTGAGAAGGACATGAAGGTGCGTCTGGATTTTGACATACCTGCGGAGGAGAGGGCGTTTCTGGTGAAGAGGAAAGAGGTGGTGTCTCACGCACTGGAAAAAATTCTGAAACTTCAAACTCCTTTGGATCCCACCCAGGTAGAAGACTAAAAATATCTACAGTGTCTTGCTAAAGTATCATCACACACACCATTTCCACAGTCTGTACCATCATAACCTGAATTATGGACTGGGTCCTTTAGGCATGAAGCTGCATACACAAAACATTGTGCTGACTGGGGAGTCAGTATAGTATATAAACACAGTTTAGTGTGCTGCCAGAATATTTTTTTTTTATATTAGGGGTGAAAGTATTCAGCTTGGAGTGTAATACAATTAAATACTATCTAAAATTTCATGTTTTAAAATGGTTACATCCTGGAACAAATTACCATCATCTAACACATGAACAGGATCCAAGGTTAAAATAAGAGCAAAGGAGTCTTCTGGAGTTTCTAAAAAGATGTTTCACCTTGCATCCAAGAGGCTTCTTCAAGTTCTGATGAACATTTTCAAGAAACTCAAGCAAGTCCGCTAGCCCTTGTTTAATCCTTGGATCCAGTTCAGGTGTTAGACCTTAAAGATTAAGAATCTACACAGCAGTAAACAGAATCTTACAACACTTACTGATTATTGTATGTGATTACTGATAAATTAATGAAATTGGTTGCGAAATTCAAATAATTCTGTTGATTCAATCGATAAACTGCCTTAAAGATGCCTTAAGAGTACTGGTCAACCTTACAGCATAAGTTGTACATAATATGTAATACATTTAAGTGATACAGAGCTTATTTTAACATAAATGACCATAAAAAGCACTATACTGGGCAATTTTATCCAGTGGATTACTAGCGTTGGGCCGGGTCGGCCAGCACAAGTAAATAAGCAGATCTATTCTTCAAGCGATATTTTAGGTAATAAAAAAATATAAGGTCATAACTACAATTTAAAGTAATAAATCAAAATTACACATGTATTTCATAAGTAATATTTAAAATAGCCTGCATACCAAAGGCTCTTGCCTTTTACTGGTTTCTTTTGGTGAGGCGCTGCTCCTGTCTGTCCAGTTTGTCATCCTTTGACCTTCTATGAAGGAATTCCACAGAAACAGCGTCCGGTTTAAGATGTAAAACTTGGGCTTCATGCCAAGTAGTTCTGCCTCGAGGACATGCCAGTAGCAGATTGGGTTGAAGTGGTCTTCGCAGGCTACTGAAAGGAAACATCTGAAAGGAAACGTTTTCAGAGTACGGCCTGTGCTAATGTTATGTTATGTATTCTGCGATTTCTGTGCTTGTTGCTTGTGCAGCCGTATGTTTTGCAGTCCGTCATTTTCCTGCCGACACAGCTCAGCACTGGCAAATAATGTGTTATCTTAGACCGGTGTCTGCTGCACACAGCCCATCCAACAATGGCACAAAACAATGAATTTGCATCACTACCAAGGCTGGAACAGCCAATGAAGTTGTCGCTGCGCATGCTTAGTAGGAGTAGTGTGGCAGCACTCGCATGTACTTGACAAAAGCCAAGGACCTGAGGGAACCGCTGATGTCATAAGTGATAGTTTTAAAGTGCTAGTAATACAAATTTACCACAGGTACCCTTTAATGCAGTGGTCCCCCAATGTGTATTAAAAACTAAAGCTTTCTAACATAATTTACCATGTGTGTTCAGGTGCTGACGGTGGCTGCAGTGTGTTCCGGAGGAGGCACCAGGGCCATGACAGGCATGTATGGCTCTCTGAAAGGACTACAGACCTTGGGCCTGCTTGACATCATCAGCTACATCACTTGTGTGTCTGGCTCCACCTGGTGGGTGTAAAAGATCATCACAGGCACAAACACATGTTCATGTTATCGTGTGTATAAGATGTGATTTTGTTCAGCAGTTCTCTCTTTCACATCTTAGGTTTTTTCAACAAAGACAGTAATTGTAGTTAGGCAACACAGGATTGGGCAATTGAAAGAAAGCATGACATGCAGTTCATGGGATAGGCCAGATAACGAGTAGACAGTTGTGTAGGCGCAGCTAGTTGCAAATTCGTTCTGATTAATACATTTGAGCCTTTCTTTAAAAAAAAGCAAAAAGAAATAAACAAATACACCAAAACAAAGTGTGTGCTAAATTTTACTTAACAGTAATGTAAGATGCACACACGACAGGGTGTTGTTTTATGTCATTTGTTGCGTTCAAGATTATTCTCTGTCTGTCTGTCGGTCTGTCTGTCTCTCTCTCTCTCTCTCTCTCTCTCTCTCTCACTCGCTCTCTCTCTCTCTCTGTCTCAGGACGACTGCTAATCTCTACACTAACCCACGTTGGTCAAAAGAAGGCCTGGATACCCAGATAGCATCTGCACAGAAGAATGTGTCTCGGAGCACAGCCAGTCTCTTCTCTCCTACAATGATGTATTATTATCACTCCGAGTTAAAGAACAGAGAGAAAGAAGGCCACCATGTCTCCTTCATTGACACCTGGGGGCTCATCATAGAACAGCTCATCTTTGGAAAGGTCTGCTTCTCTGCTGGCACAGAAATCTGCTTACACTGCCAGATTTTGTCTAGTTTCAAACAGTTTGTTATACTTTGTGTAAGGAATAAAATACACTGGACACATAAATACTGTATAAATCTCTGAGTAATATTACAGAGCTGCTGTTATTAAAAAAATTTATCAACACACACTGACCAATCACAATCGACTGACCAATACTTCTCTGGATTGTATCTACCTATCATCATCTACCTGCTTAAACGTGTCTACACCCACCTGGCCCAGCCGGCAAGCACCATGAGAGTCATGTTTTTCTGACTTGTCCAGTGCATTCAACACCATCAGGCCGACTCTCCTGGGTGAGAAGCTCCTCCTGACAGTGATGCAGGTGGATGCATCTCTTGTGTCCTGGATTGTGGGCTACGTGACTGGAAGACCACAGTACGGGTGCTTGCAGCACTGCGTGTCGGACACGGTGGCCAGCAACACCGAAGCACCACAAGGGACCATCCTCTCCCCTTTCCTCTTCACCCTCTACAACAACAGACTTCAGCTACTGCACAGAGACCTGCCATTTTCAGAAGTTTTCTGATGACTCTGCTGTAGTTGGATGTATCAGTGGAGGCGATGAGACGAAATATCCATGGTGAGAGCAGAATCATCTGCAGCTTAATATGTCAAAGACCAAGGAACTGACTATGGATTTTAGGAGATTCAAAACACCAGTGGCCCCGATTTCCATCCAGTGTATCAATGTTGAAATGGTGGAGGATTACATATATCTTGGGGTTCATATTGACAATAAACTGGACTGGGTTATGAACACTACCACACTGTATAAGAAGGGCCAGAGCCGTCTCTATTTTTTGAGGTGGCTAAGGTCATTTAACATTTGCTGAACACTGCTTAGGATGTTTTACGAGTCTGTTGTGGCCAGCGCCATCCTGTATGCTGTTGCATGCTGGGGCAGCAGGCTGAGGGTTGCAGATACCAGCAGACTGAACAAACTGACCTGCAAGGCCAATAACATTGTGGGGATGGAGGTGGACCCTCTGACGGTAGTGTCGGAGAGGAGAATGTTGTCCAATATAAAGACAATACTTAACAATACCTCCCACCCACTTCACAACCTGCTGATCAGTCACAGGAGCACGTTCAGGAAGAGACTGATACCACCTGAATGTACCACTGAACGACACAGGAAATCATTGCTCCCTGTGGCCATTAAACTGCACAACTCCTCCATATAGCAACAACATCCATTGTTATACATTTACATTGTACTGTTTATAAATAAGTGCTAATCTAATCATCATATTCTTTTAGGACACTCATGCGAAGTTACAAACAACCTGGAGCTCAGCCAACTTCAGGAGACATTCTTATGGGGTTAAACTTGTCTAAGCAAAAAATGAAAATAAAAAAATGTAGATTGTAAATTAATTTTTTAAAGTTTTGTTTAGGTTTGATTCAAGCATTATCCACAGGGGATAATGTCTGTTATACCCCATATAACGAACAATTCAGATTGCACTGTTCCTGTGTAGTATATACTACTATTTTTCTTTTCTCTCAGAAACACAATGATACACTGAGTGACCAGAAGAAGGCCGTCTCTGAGGGCCAGAACCCACTCCCAATCTACACAGCAGTGAACATGAAGGAGGATGCCAGTGGTGCCACTATCCCTGGTAAAGACGGCACATTAAACATCCACCTTAATTTTCAACCTGCTGTTATCTGAACTCTGGTTTCATTCATTACCATCTGATTTAAAAACATTTAAAAGCTTTTTAAAATTCTTTCTTGTTTTCATTTTGTCCATTTCAGAGTGGTGTGAATTTACCCCATTTGAGGTGGGATTTTCCAAATATGGAGCTTTTGTCCCTGCAGAAAATTTTGGAAGTGAATTCTATCTGGGTCACGTGATTAAGAAGATACCAGAATCACGCATCTCCTTCCTCTTAGGTCAGTGCTGCTTTTGTATCAGAGAAAGTCTCTGCTTCACACTATCCATTAGCCACATCTGATTCAGTGCCTGTGTGTCTGCGTGTGTGTTTGTGTAGGCATATGGAGCAGTGTTTTCTCTATTAACCTAATTCAGATCTGGAGTTCTTTCACTGGAGTAATACCATCCTGTGTGAGTAAAAAGGAGATCAAAATTGGTAAGTACACCTTTTGCATCAAGGTCAGCATGGTGGTGTAGTGGTTAGCACATCTTCCTTACATCAAGAAGGCCCTGGTGTTGAGCCCTGTGCTCGGTGAGGGTGTTTGTGTGTGGAGTTTGCATGCTCTTCCTAGGCTTGTGTGGGTTTTCTTCGGCCATGCACATTAGAATAAATGGATATTCTCACTTGCCCCTAGGTGTGAACTTGAGTGTGAATGGTTGTGTGTGTGTTGTCCTGAGATGGTCTGGTGAGCTCATAAGAGTGTACTCCTCCTTTATTCATATTCAACATATGTGACTTGCATCAGCATTATACGAATTAAGTTGCAAGGTAGTGTTTTGACTAAGAGCCAAAGTAAGTTGAAAATGGCATACCTGGACAAAAATGCGATGTCGCCAAAAATATATCCTTCGAAGCATAATCTTCGACATTACCAAGTTCAATTATCCATAAACACAATCCATCCCTTCTAATATGCTTGTTTAAGAAAGGGTTCCATGTCCAAGTTGTTTGCCGATTTTCGAACCGCTTTTGTGATTGCTCAGGATATTTCCCCATTATCCATATTTGGTACCAGAATACTCTACCTCCTTACGGAATCGCACAAGGATTCCCTTATCATATAACGGTAAATCTATGAGAGGCTTCAAAACAGGCATAAATCAGCGTAAATAGAACTCCTTTTGATGCTAGGAAGACGCTAGTACAATTTGCTCTGACTGGTTGAGAACTGGATTCATTTATAATCATGTATTATACCTCATTTTGAACATAATAAATTATCTTTCAGATATATGATTGTCGCAGAATGCAAAAATTTCCTACCTATTCTGTATTATGCTGGAGCGGTTCACATATTTCCTCCTCTTACGTCTATTTCACACTCATATGTGGAGTTAATGTGGACAGACTGAGTCAATTGGGGCTGTGCTCAACAGTCCAACAGTGGCTGCTTGGTAGTTGTAGTGCTCAAAGCCCAACCTTCCAATCATTAATCATGTAAAAGTGTGATCAAAAAGTTCTGGGATTGTTCCTGTAATGACTGAATGGAGCCTGGCACAGTCATGTATGTACATCAGGAAACAGAAGTAAGTGCGGAATCAGTACAGCACATGATATCATATTGTCAACATTTGGACCTGTGTTACACATGATTGTGAAAGTTAGATTGGGAGGATATGGAGATGGGACTCAAAATATTGGAGTGTTGTCTGTTTAGATTTGGGCATTAGGGCTTTGGGCCTTCGCCGAATAACTGTCATTTGTTTATGCAGCTGGTTACTTTTACGATGTCATTTTTAGTTACCATTTGCAGGCAATAACATTTCTCACTGGTTGTTCTGGTTAAACACTTTGTATTATTATCTTTCATGCGCTATTTCCTTTACTTCTTAGGGACAGATGATAAGTGTCCAACACTGAGTACTTTACGGGTCGTTCCAGAGCCTTCAGCATTCACCAACTTCCTGAATGATCGTCCCATCATCAGCAGTGTGTTTAACTTCCTTAGAGGATTTTTCCTGCACAACTTGTACAATGAAAGCCCAAACTTCAACACCTCAAAGGGTTCGAACTTTTCTTATTTCATCTGATTTATTTATAGTTTGTTGTTTTGTTTAGTATTTGCCCTCGTAGTTTAGCATCATCGCAAATCTAATTTATGTGAATATACACTTACTGACATCTGTGTCAGGATCACGTGTGTATGAGCATTAAAAACACCCAGTCAGTGGCTGATATGTTGGCAGTTCTAGAGGTCAGAGGTGAATAGCCAATCTGGTTCAAGCTGCCAGGAAGGCTGCTGTAAGTCATATAACCTCTGCTGAGAAGTAAAGCATCTCAGAATGCAAGCAAATCTTGAGGTGGATGTGCAATAACCAGAGGGGAAAAAAAGATGCTGAGGCTACAGAGAGCACAGACTTACTGACATTAGCAGACCAGATAGTGAACCAGTCTGTTCATTCTCTTCTGACCTTTCTTCATAACAAGCCACAGAATAGATGGACAGTCTCAACTGCTCTGTTTCTGCTTATCACAGAGACACACCCGGATGCATTCCCGAATAAGCTGACTCCGATGGACTCCACCCTTGAATTGGTAGATTCTGGATTTGCCATTAACTCAGCTTTCTCTCCTGTGCTGCGACCCCAGAGACACGCCGATGTCATTATATCCGTAAACTACTCCTGGGATGAGGATGATTTAAAGGTGAAGCACAATTAAGTGCTTAATTTGATTTCAGATCATTTGAAGTAAGGTTTAGGTACCACTTATTTGTTAATACTGTCACATTGTTTACCACAAGTCATGGCTACAGTCAGTTGGTTTACTGGTTGGTTTTCATTTCAAGCCTGCAATGCATATTTGTTTAGTATATACTACATGGGCAACTAATGAAAAAGCACATTAAAATGATATTTTAATGATTTATTTAAATTATTTTTTTAATCATCATGTACATATGTAAGCTCCCATCACAGGCAAGCTCCATAACAGCATTTCTTTAAATCCTTTCAGAGTTTCGGTAGTACTATGCGGTAACATCATAAAAATCAAACGAAAACATAATTTTTATAGTTTATATTTACAAATTTTAACCATGACACACAGGCAGGTCGAGTGAGCTCTGTGCTTTGAGCAGGGTAATACCTCTGTGTAGTTAAGAGTGTTAATTCTGTTCACCCTTCTCATTCAGAAACAAAAGACATTTTAGTAGACTACAGGAAACCCAACAAAAAACATCAGTAATGTTATTTTTATAATAAGAGACTGTGACAAAATGTGAGTCAGTTATTTTGATTACAATATTATCCACTCAGAATAATGTCTAATATCTCTGAGATAGTGAGCCAATCAGATCTTTCTGTGTAAAATATACTAAAAGTAATTTGTATGTACTACACAGGAATGGTGCAATCTAATTGGTTTTCTATTTCAGGGTTAACAGATATTGGAAATACCTGAGTGGATAATGCTTAAATCAGAATGGCAGACAAAAACTTACGATTTGTTACAGTCACTTGAAGCAGGCGGCATCATCATTGTTATGGTTTAAAAATGAAAAAATAAACCATAATATTATATTAACAAGAATTCAGTGATAGGAATAAAGATGTTGGCTCCAAGTTCAAAATGCAACATGACACAGCCACATTATGTTATAGGAAGGAACTCGGTGATGATGAAATTGAAAGTTGAAGGTTTGGAAGCTGATCTGTTTTTGCATACTGCACAAATGAAAAGGTGAGAATCCTGGACAGATTTAAGTGTGAAAGCACTGCTAAATCACTCTCTTTTTTAAATTGAGTTGAGTTCTTACTAGCACTCCTATAGGCAGCCAGTCAAACGGCATAGTAGATGATTTAGGAGCTCTGAGGGTATGTAAACGAAAGACATTCAACTTATTTTTTTTATCTTTATGTGGACAATAGTTTATGGACACTTGACTATCAGACCCATATGTATCTTCTTCCCAAAGTTGGTGCCAAACAGTTGAAAACACACAATTGTGCAGAATGTCTTCTTCTGTTGTTGGGTTACAATTTCCCTTCACTAGAACTAAGAGACTTAAAGACATGCCTTGCCAAGAATGGAGTGGGAAAATGTGAGTCGCTTGCACTGACCTCAACCCCACTGAACACCTTTGGGATAAACTAGTATGACAACTACCCCAGGTGTTCCATATCAGTGCCTGATTTTAATAATGCTCTTGTTGATGAATGATCACAAATCCCCCCAGCCACACTCCAAAATCTAGTGAGCAGCCTTCCCAGAAGAGAGAAATTAGAACAGCAAAGAAGAATGGAACCTGGAGTCCAGCTATCAAGAAACTCATGAGTGTTATGGCCAAGTGTCCACCAACTTTGTCGATATAGTTATAGCCAATTACTCGAGACTCAAAATTCAAACTATTGAAGCTTTTCTCTTTGTATGTTTCTAATGTGCAGGTTGTGAAGGACACTCAGAAATACTGCACTGAATACCAGATACCATTCCCAAATATAGATTTCAGCAAGTACACATCTCAGTCTAAAAAGGAAGTGTACATCTTTGAAGATGAGAAGAACCCTGATGCTCCCATAGTTCTCCACTTCCCGCTGGTCAACATCTCATTCAAAGAATATAAAGCACCTGGTAAATATACTTTTCCTTCTCCCCTTATTTAGGTCACCAAGCCTCTTCCTGGAGATCTACCTTCCTGCAGGTTTTATCTCCAATCAAAATCTAACACACCTCTTTTTGCTGATCAAGATCTTCCTAAGTCAGTGATTAAAAGGTCAGCTGGACATGTTAATGGTTAAAACCAAAGTTTTCAGGGCCGTAGATCTCCAAGAACAGAGTTAGTGACCTCTGATTTGAACTCTTGTTGGTTTGCTAATTGAATATACATTATTTTTGGAGTAGATCCAGTAGGTAAATGTTTTGTAAATTTTTAAACAAGGTTGATTAAAGCTAAGCTTCTAATAAACTCCTTGGTTGGATAATAAGTGGTTAATACAATTAATATTTAAAATGACAGGTCTTGTGAGGTGTTCCTTGTATGCAGTGGTAAGTACCCACCAAAGGTGGTCCAATGTAGGTCATCCAAGAGTGTCATGGGGAGTGAAGGCTTGTGTGTTTGGTCTGATCCAACAGAAGAGCTACTGTAGTACAAACTACTGAAATTGTTAATGCTGGCTATGATATGCTATCAGAATATGCGATGCACTGCAGCTTGCTGTATGTGGGACTTTCTAACTGAAGACCAGTCAGGTGGTGTTAATGTTAAAGCTAATCGCTGTATACAAAGCAGTAACTCTAGCTCAGGATTGAGCCACGAGGTATGGCAATGTAGTAATACATAACAGTCAACAGCCAAAGTTCCAGCCATATGGAGGTTCTTCATTGATGGCTGGATTCCGAATTTACCATAAGATATTGTATTTAAATGCAAACAGTTTTCTTCTAGTAAGTGGGTGTCCAATGGGAAAGATGTGTGCACTGGACAGCTTGTGTTCATTAGAAAAAGAAAAAAATCATAAATAGGGAACAGAACCCAGGCCTTTTTGCTGTGAGGCGAACATGCTAACCACTGCACCTCCCTGCCATCCTTGTTTAGAAAATCCCTATGAGCAAAACGAGTGCAAGGACTCAGTTTTGCCCAGATGCAAGTTACTGGGGTCCCCCCCGGAGCCAGGATTGGGGGTAGGTTCTCGAAGGCGAGTGCCTGGTGGTCGGGCTTCCAGCTGGGCCCAACCTGAAGTGAAGACATGGGTCCATCCTCTCATGGACCCTCCACATGAGGCTATTGAGGTCGGGTGCAAAGTGAGCTGGGTGGCAGCCAAAGGCGTGGATTCTGTCAGAGCAATCAGATGCCTTTAGGGGATGCTGTTTCCTTTTGTGGAGTCCTTAGGGGGTGTTCCAGACACCTCCCCCCCGACCTGGAAGGGTGTGATTGGTAGGTACAGTCTCTCCAATCTGTACCCAAATGGTGTTTCATTGTTGGACTTCAGTACTTGTCATGCTTTGTGCATCACAAACACCATGTTCGAACATAAGGGTGTCCACAAGTGCAGTGTTCTGGACACTCTGGTGAAGAGAAGATGAGCTGTCAACTGATCACCACCTGGTGGTGAGCTGGCTCTGATAGTGGGGAAGACCACACTTCAGACCTGGGAGACCTAAGTGTGTAGTTATGGTCTCCTGGGAATGTTTGGCCGAGTCTCCTATCAGAAGGGCCTTCAATGCCCACCTCTGGCAGAACTACTACCACATCACAAAGGATGCAGGGGACATAAAGTCCGAATGGGGAATGTCCCATGCCTCCATGATTGAGGCGGCAGCTCGGAACTGTGGCCAGAAGGTCATCGGTGCCTGTCGTGGTGGCAACCCCCAAACCTGGGGGTGGACACCTTGGTGAGGGAAGCCATCAAGCTGAAGAAGACGGTCTATTGGGTCTTTTTGGCCTGTGAGACTCCTGAGGCAGCGGGCAGGTACCAGCAGGCCAAACGTGCTGCCACCCGGGCAGTTGCCGATGCAAGATCTCAGGTGTGGGAGGAGGTGAAAGCATTGTGTGGTCATTGGGGGCTGTACCTCTGGATTAGCAAACCGGGGTGGTAGTTCCCCTTTTTAAAGCAGCTAAAATGAGCTTCCTTTGCAGGGTGGCAGGGCTCTCCCTCAAAGACAGGGTGAGAAGCTCGGCCATCCGAGGGTGGCGAAAAGACAGAAGAAAAGAAAAGACAGCCTTGGCAAAATGTTCTGGTTTTATAAGTCATAGCTCACTCTGCAAGTTAATACCAGTGGGAATAAAAAATACACTCTTTCCAATTTATTTATTTATTTATTTTAAAATCGCAAATATTTACATCGGCGGATCCGTGAAACAAGGAATTAAAAGGAATAGCCTAATGATAACAACTCATTATAACTGTAGTACAAAATGCAAAGAATGAAGTGTGTATGTGTGTGTACGTGCAGGAGTAAAGAGGAAAGGAAAGAAGGAACTAGAAGAAGGATATATCGATGTCAGCACTAAATCCTCCCCTTTTTTTTTTTTTTTTTTTTAGAAATCGTGAATATTAACATCGGCAGATCTGAAAAACAAGGAATAAAAAAAGAATAGTCTAATGATGACAACACGTTATACCTGGTGCAAAATGCAAAGAATGAAACGTGTGTGTGTGTGTTTGTGTGTTTGTGTGTGTGTGTGTGTGTGCAGGAGTAAAGAGAAAAGATAAGAAGGAAGTAGAAGAAGGAAATATTGATGTCAGCACTAAATCCTCTCCATATGTTACCTCACATCTTTCATATTCTGCCCAAGACTTCCAAAGACTGGTGGACCTCACTTCCTACAACATCATCAACAATAAACAGATCATCATAAATGTACTTAAGAAAGCTCTGAGCAAAAAAGGGCTTGCTGCCATGACCTCAGCTGATCTTACAAGTTCTGCAAAGTCAATTAACCAGTGATACCAGTAAGAAATAAAGGACAAAATCACCGCAGCATGATTAAATACTCAGTGTTAATCATATATTCATCATAAATCGATTTATTTTAACACAATTTTTCTAATACACAGAAAATACAATATAATAATAGAATATATAATAAAAATACTATAGAACGTACCAAATAGGCTAATATTTAAAAATATATTTCTATAGTAGTGATTAGCATATCTGCCCCACAGAAAGAAGGTCTTGGGTTCGAGTCCCGGGCTCGGTGAGGGCGTTTATGTGTGGAGTTTGGATAGTCTCCCCATGATTGCATGGTTACCTCCAGGTTCTCTGTTTTTTCCCACAGTATGAAGACATGAACATTAAGCTAAATGGCTGTTCCAAATTGTCCCTAGGTGTTGCCTTGCGATAGATTGGCAAGCTGCTCAGTACCCCGCCTTTGCCCAGAGTCTTCTGATATAGGCTCCAGCTTCCCACGACCCCAGCAGGATTAAGCAGTTCCGCAACAGATGAATGAATTTCTATAGTTACTGCTCATTTACAGGAAGTTGTACAGTGGATGGTTGATACTAATAAACAGATTATGTATCGTTGATGATATGAAGTTTTCTTGACAGTGGAGTTATGCTATCTAGGTTCTTGCTTCTGCTACTTCTCATTTACTTAGGGTTTTAATCCACTTCTTCATAACGCATTACATCATCCCAGCATGATTTATTTAGGCCCCCCGAGGCGATAGGATGGGAGGCTTTATGTGTTTTGTTTCTGCATTTCTCCCTTTTTATCTTCCACACCTGAACAATGATATGTCCAAAGGTAACGTTACCTATATTTCCAAACCTCAAACCTCATCAAACTTTGCATACTTACTCATTTGGTATAAATCCAAGTGGCTATCATTTTACAGAACGCTACATTAAGATTTTATTGATGTATGAGCATTGATGTGGCTGGTGCTCATATCACACCCTGTGTTGATGGACTGTACCATGTGAGTTTTAAGAACGGGGGTGATGGAGGTGACAGCCTACATTCTCTACATATTGTATGCTCAGCTTTGAAGCAGCAACATTCATTCATTCATTCATTCATTTTCTGAACCGCTTATTCCTAATTAAGGGTGTGGGGAGGCTGGCGCCCATCTCAGCCGACTCTAGGCAAGGGCAGAGTACACCCTGAACAGCTCGCCGGGCCATCGCAGGGCAGTAACACGCTGACGGCTATGCAGCCTACTCTTGACGAAAATCAGCAATGGTTCTTTAACATGCCTCTCACCATAGACAGTGAGAGACATGGCCGACATTTGATAACCCAGTTAGCTGCACTGGGGGAAGCAGCAACATGTAATCTTTTAATACCCAAACTATTAGAAACACAGTGTGCTTTACGAAACAACAATAATAATATTAATAATAATGAACTTCGGCCGCCTCCTCTCTCTTTTTTTTTTTTTTTTTTGTTATTTGCTCAAGTTGAACATTTAGTTTCATTTAACCTCATGGTCTGTTCTGTTTTATTCTGTTACCTGCTTTGGGGAATTGCTAATGACTATTACATATGTTTGTACTTGTCTGAACATGGGTAAAGCTTGTCTGTAATAGATTTCTTCAATAAATGATATCTGAGTCAGCTACATCATATTAATCAATGAGTTTCTGTTACACTGTGCAGGAATGAGAGCTTCATGCTACACGTCTACATGTACTTTTGCACATACCCTTAATGAAGTATTACTGCTGTCATACGATTACTGCTAAATTAAAATGTAATATATATATAGCGAAGTGTTTGGTGACTTTAAGTTTGCAAAAAAAAAAAGCATGTTTTTTTTTTCACTATAACTAATTTTACTCTTACCTACAGGCCAAGAACCAAAAGCAAGGTCAACACTGCCCCAGTGAATGGTGAATAAAAGATGCCAGTCTGTGTGCAAAATCTTATGTACTATATATAATATTATAAAATATATAATATAATAAAAAATATTTTATGGGGGATTATTTGAAATAAGAATCTCAGAATGAAGAAGATGTCATCAGTACTTCAGTTAACATGGAGGAGTTTGGTTTTAAACATTATTTATTTGAGTATTTCCAGTGTTTGTGCTTAAATATAGGAGTCCTGGGACATTCATAGTTACCGCACAGGCAGTGGTTCTAATCTGAGCCTTTTAACATCAACACATTTGTGTCAAAAAATGGCATGAATGTATTAAAATCTTTTACTTGTACATTTTATTTTGGGTATTAATGACATTTTTCTAAAAGGTTTTAAAATAACTGCTCCTGGTATATATTTCTTTGAACCAAATCCTCAAAGGGCCCAATTTTGGCCATCACTGATTTCTTTAACGGTTTTCTTAAACCCTCAGGCCAGATCAGCCCTGTAGAATCCTGTTAAGGTAAATCAAGGTCAACGTTTCATTCTTTTCGCCATGTAAATTTAAGGGTTACAAATATCAAAATTTTCAGTGTGTTTCCTGCTAATTTCATTTAATTGGGTAATTGTTAGCTAATGAGTATCATAAACTGAATTGTTAGAGTGGTTAGTGGCAGACTACAAACCAAACAAAATGTTTTGAAATCTGTGAATTACAGGCAGTTATATCGCCCTCTTTTCTCTGTTTTGTGTTGTTCCATGTTTTCCTTTTCTGGACATCTTCAGATATTCCTTATGAAACGGACCTTTGAAAAGGAAAATGTAAAAACTTCATTGAATGAAGCTAAACTTGATGGTAACTGCACCAGCTAAACAAAATATCCTGCTGTGAGCAAGATCATGCTTTGTTAGTGTAGAAATATAGTATCAGCTGGAACTAAGTAATGATGTAAATAAGCATTTATTTGTGGCAATAGGGGTCTGAGGATTTGTTGTTTGTTTCTTTAGAATATCATCATCAAGGTTAAAGTTCTACTCCTAAATCTCCTCCAAATTCTTCTGCAAAACTATGTGCTGATAACTATACTTTCCTATGCCTTTGAATATATATATATGTATATATATATATATATATATATATATATATATATTTATATATTTACTGCGAT
>JAQMYF010000023.1:46919192-46932742 GCA_030014195.1 Neosilurus mollespiculum
GATGTTTTTACCAGTTGTTTGATCTTCAATAATAAAATGCAAATTGGTTATAATTACTAACAACTAAATACCGAGCCCATCCATCTTGTCCTGACATTAATTAAATTCACCGCCTGTATCAACGCAAATGGAGGCCAAACCCGATACTGACTTTCATTTTGAGGGTGCCGTTTTTTTGTTGTTGTTTTTGATGTGCATAATTTATTCTTGACACTTTTGTTGTTTTTTGAAACCAACATTTTCCCCAGATGAGTACAAGACTAATTACCATATGTATGTGTGTGTGTGTGTGTGTGTGTGTGTGTGTGTGTGTGTGTGTGACACCTGTGGCATATCTGCAATGTATGTCATGCAGAATGAAGAACACACAATCTAACTCAGGTAGTTAGACAAACTTTTGCCAAACAAAACGATACCAAACATGAATGGGAGCACGGAACATGAACTCGTCACACAGATAATTATACTAATAAAACAGGTGATACAAATGAACACGGAAATCAGTAAATGAAAGGCAGTGAACAGAAAACTCACCATTAACACTTCCTACTTTTGCTCCAGGCTGTTGTAAGGACACAGGAAGAGTTATTAATTTATTTACTTCAGGGCTGAAGTTGAAGTTCAGCTCTTAAAGGAGATGCGCTACTCTAACACCAGTCTTGGACACCTAACAACAGAGACATCTATCAGGAGCTCAGTTTTAAGCAGTGCCTAAATATTACCTACTGTATTTCTCAGTCTAAGCCCATAACATGTATCCTGAAAATTGCATGAATTATTGTGTTATGAATGGAATTTATAATTTAGTATTCTTTAATATAAGTATATAAGTAAAACTGGAATGTCTTTAAGAACAAAATACCACTGTTTTGTGAAATGCTGCAAAGATTTACCTTATTACAAAAAACTGTGTGAGAGACCATACTGAGAGAGTTTTTACTAAAGAAATGGGTGTTTCTTAATCCCTGCCTGCCCCGATGTGTCATTATCATCATTTGAAGACAGGCTGTATATAAAACAGGCCTCTGTCATCTTCAGAGTCATATTTTCAAGGAGCTTTGGACCTTATCAGCTACACAGCTTACTTCTGCTTTCTCCTTTACCAAGGAATATTTTGCAATTAGCAATGAAGGTACTACTTTCTGTTTTTAATGTTTTAGTCTTAGTGAGTAATAAGAATAATATACAATGTACAAAATGTTAAAAAACATAAGGGTTCCTTAGTGTTTTGCCTAGTTGCATTTAAAGATGGAGTTCTTTTAGCAGTTCTTTTAGGAGTTCAAGGTTAAACCTGGCATGACATTACTGTTATTGTTAAGAATTAAGTGTAGGGTCTCGTATATGAAATATTAAACTGATTGAGTGGGTGAGAAATGGTACCATTATTAAATGACATGTTTTTCGATCTGTACATTTTTAAACATGTTTTATTAGAGCCCTTGAGAGTTGTTGGAGATGTATGGTGAAAAAAAAAAGGGGGGGGGGGTCGGGGTCGGGCAATGTTTCTGAGTTTAGTTCAGTGATGGCGGTGGTGGGGGAAAAAAACACTTTCTTTAAAAAAAAAAATCAATCTATTGTGTCTCTCCCAATGTGGCTTCAGCTGCCATTGATAGACAAACAGCTAATCTTTCCTTTAATCCATCCTGTTTTTTTCTATCTGGCTTCAGCAGCCATAGAGAGACAGACATACATTGTTCATCAAATCTAACCCTCATGACTGCATTAGATAGACAGTCTTCTTTATCATTCTTTACATAGCTTCATTTGCCATAGAGACAGGGACAGACATTTAATCTTTCTTGACTGACTGCTTATCTGTCTGTCATTAGCTTTAGCAGCCACAAATTGACAGAAAGCCAACACTCATCTCACTCCTTTACAGAACCGTTTAATCCTACTAGGGTCATGTGGAGGCCCACACTGGACCAAGATGAGGTATAAAATCTCGCCAGACTATCACAGGCTAACACACGCAATCATTCACACTCACACCTAGGGTCAATTTAGTCCAATGTGCATGTCTTTGGACTGTCGGAGGAAACCGTGGTCCCCGGAGAAAACCCACACGACACAGAGAGAACATGCAAACTTCACACAGAAACGCCCGAGCCTGGTAATCAAACCCATGACCTCCTTGCTGTGAGGTGGCTTGCTAACCACTAAGCCACTGTGCCACCAACATTTTCAATATGTTTATAGTGTTTCATACTTTTACATTATTTATTTGATGATTTATTTACAGTATGTAATTTCTCCTGGTTTTCACTTTTTTTCCCCCAGAGAGAAGTGGCACCATGTTGGGACGTCTCGATCACAGTGCTGCAAGCAAAGTTCAGCCGATCACGAGATTGCTGTAAGTGTCTCGCTCAGTGCACATTTTACATTTGTTCAATTAGGTTTAACCACATAGCGTACAAAGGTTATCACTCAAGTTTGTTAGAGATACTACTGTATGCAAAACTGAACACTAGCCTGCCATATCATGAGGCAGTAGGTGAGGGTTTTAATAATAAATAATAGTAACAAAACAATTAATGAATAAAAACTGACAATAGCCATGCTTCACTTGTTCGCCAAAAATTAGACTTTTAAAAATGATTTGATATATAGTGTGCTCTCACACATCGCAATGCCCGGAGAGCAGTTGGGAGTTCGGTGCCTTGCTCAAGAGCACTTCAGCCATGAAGGTGGAGAAAGGGAAGGTGCAGCTCACTCCCCCACCGCCACACATTTTTCCTGCTGGTTTCAGGAATCTAGACCATGCAAGCAAACGGACACCCAACCAGTTGCAACAAGAAGACACCCCTATTCACTAGCTTACAGACATTCTAACCCAGGCATGTTGTAGCAGGATTTCTGTTTGAATCACATGGTGCTACCATAATACCAGTCTTACATTTCTGTTTATATTAAACTTTACATGGAATAGAGAAATGCACAAGTGTATCATCTTCCCTCTTTCATCATCATCTTGGTTTTCCAGAAAACCATTTAAGAAATGGGCCTACTATCAGGCTTTGGTGGTGTAAGGTCCTTTAAAAATCACTCTGTAAGGCTTGCTGGCAGTATAATGGTTTAGTGCTTATCATGTCCCCCTCACAACAACAAGGTTCTGGGTTCAAGTCCCAGGTTCGGTGAAGGCATTTCTGCTTGGAGTTTGCATGGTTTTCCTGTGTCTGTATAGGTTTCCTTTGTGTAGTCCGGTTATCTAATCTGCTGTTCCAAATTAAGTGGGAATGTGGATGGTTGAGTGCGTTGCCCTGTGATGGACTGGCAAACTGTTCAGGGTGTATCTTACCTCTCCCCCCGCCTTACCCAACCCTACACCTTAGTGGGATAAAGCAGTTTGGCAAATGAATGGATAAATGCATATATGTTGTTTTTCCACACATTGCAGTTTCTCAGTCTGACCTCTATGTGACCTTATATATGCCCACGGCCGTGGTCCATACTATGAGGACCAAGAGCATTCCTAACTGCAATGCACCTGAGTGGAACGAGACCTTCCACTTCCGTGTGAGCAGCCATGTCAAGGTGAGACCCAGTGCCATTATAGCTTTCTCTGATCAAGTTTTACTTATTAATCTTCTTTAACAAAATTATCCACAGTATTTAGATCCTTTGTTAGCTGGATTAAGTGTTTTAGTTTATCATCCTCCCCACGATGAAGGCAAGTTCAGCACATCCGTCACACAGCAAGACGGTCCTGAGTTCGGGACTTTTCTCTGGGCACTTCAGTTTTCTCCCACAGTGGAAAGACATTTAAATTTACATTTAATGTTTTGGAATTTTAATGAAACTAATTACTTCCTGTTATCTTTAAAATTAGAGCAAATTTAAATGGCTGTTTCTTCACTCAACCTATTTTTTATTTATTTATTTATTCTGAAGTTAAGAAAAAAAAATGTAGCTTGTCACAATTAAGAAAGTTAAGCCGTATCTTTACAAATTTGCAAAACCCAAGACTGGAGACTCACTCACTCAGTTGCCGAACTGCTTAATCCTACTAGGGTTGCGGGGAGGCTGGTATCTATCTCACCTGACACTGGGCAAAGGCAGGACCCACCCTGAACAGCTCACCAGACCACTGCCGGGCCAAAATACACACATGCATCCAGTCATAGTCACACCTAGGGGCAGTTTTGAAGAGCTAGTTAGCCTAATATGCATGTACTTGGAGGAAACCCTTGCCAAGCCTGGGACTCAAACTCAGGTTCTTCTTGGTAAAGAAATTGGTTAATTTGCTGGTGTATATTCCTGCATACTATATTATATCCCCTAAGAAGGCCTGGCAGGCTGTCCAGGGCGCTAATGTGTCCTCTAATGTATTTTAAGGTCCATTTACACTGTACTTTGTAATACATGATACAAATGCAAACGTGGCATAAAATGGTGGCATAGTGGTTAGAAAGACCTGGATTTGAGTTCCGGTCTCAGGCGTTTCTGTGTAGAATTTGCATGCTCTCTGTGCTTGTGTGGGTTTCCTCCGGGTACTCCGGTTTCTTCCCACAGTCCAATGACAAGCACATTAGGCAAACTCATTGACCCAGATTTCCCAAAGGTGTGAGTGTGGATGGTTGCATGTAGGTTGGCCCTACGGTAGTCTGGCGAGCTGTTCAAGGTGCATCAGGAAGTGAGTGAATGAGGGTTCTGTTTGTATTTGCAGGTGAAGGATGAGCTGTGGGTGGATTTTAAGATCACAGAGTGGTAAGTAACAGGCAAAGCACTCAAAATACTGACAGTGTCATGTGAATTAGAATTCAAAATAACAGTAAAAGTAAACTAAAGGGTAAATGTAAAGAAAGACTTAATTCCTTTTGGTGCCCTTCTATGGGCATCACTGAGACATTTGAGGTTTGATCATCAAAATATTCCATTCACTGGACCAAGCAGCATGTTTTCATCTGCCTCATTCATTTCACAAAAGCACTGTTGCCAGAACAGTATGGGGTCAAATGGCACTACAGATTGCGATTAATCAGGGTTAAGGTTTCATAAAGCGCAGAGACCTTTTTTTTTATTATTACTATTGTGGTGCCAAAAGTCAGAGATTAAAAGAAGTAAAATTCATTACATGTAATCTTCTGTAGGTGCCAAAGTAATTTTTTTTAAATTAAAAATAATAATAATAAAAGAAAAATACCACACATGTTAGTGGAATGATAATTGCTAGTGGAATATAATTACGTGGCCCGTCTTGAGGTCAGAAGGCAGGACTGAGGCTGAATGCCATATAATTAAGCAAAATTTCTCTCATTATCCCTTTTTTCTTCATTCTAATGACTGCATGAAAAACACATTAAAATATCTTTTAGTGCCAAGTGTAATAGTTAGAATCATGGGACAAATTTGAGGCTGGGTTGAGATTTCATTTTACTGTATAAATTAAAGTGATTAACACAAAAAAGGGAATATCAGTGCTTTACATACCAAATAGAATCCCTGTGGTGATTAAATACTCTTTCATTTTCAGTTAACACTTTACCTAGTCAAGATAAACACAGCCCTGCGATGGCCTGGCGAGCTGTCCAGGGCGTACACTGCCCTCGCCCACAGTCAGCTGAGATGGGCACCAGCCTCCCTGAGACCCATGAAGCAGTTCAGAAAATGAACGATGAAGATAAACACATTCATCCTGCACATTCATACTTACAGAAAATTTAGCATATTGAGTCATTCGTACATACTGGTTGGTTTTTGAGAGATTAGAGAAAACCAGAGAAAATCCACCGAGAAATGCATGCATAGCAATTCTGCAAAGACAGTAACGCACTCAAGGTCAATATCAAACTGAAGACAGTGGAGCTGTCAGATGAAAATGTTACCCAGTGCAACACAGTACAATCCTATTGACTAAACGGAGCATTTTATTTTTGTATTACAGCCCTGAAGAATCACGAGAATATCTCACCAATGGAGTACTTGTGGTAAGAGCTTTTTGACTGACTCATGTCAAAGGCACAGTGCGAGATCAGTTTCCCCGAATTGCAGCTGTGACACATCACAACCCCATATGCTTCATATGCGATATTAGTATGAAAGGATGCTTAATTTTTTTTTATTTTTATGAAAAGCATAAATGAAACAGTATATGTAGGACTGTCCAAATTCCAACCCATAGTACATGCAGTTTACTCTTTGGCAAAACAAACTGCTTCATTTTCATCCAAAAAAAAAAAAAAGGATTCAAGGGCATTCAAAGGCAAAATGAAAAATCCAAATGTCAATTAAACATGTAATGTGAACAACTGAAAGTGGGCAAGCAGCAAATCATGGGGCATCTCTGAGCTCATGTATGTGGAAAAGGGTAGATAGCATTTATCTTTGAGGATGATTTAAAAGTAAAAATATAAAAACATTGCAAAACACATCACATGACATGGTTGTGTCTTAACTCTCTTCGGTTGGTAGTTGCTGTATGATAGATGAGAGATACGTTTTTCAAGCTCGATCAGAGAATAAATAAACAGTGCACGTTATTTTTATCATTTAATGTAGTTCAGTAGCTATTTGCTTTTAACTTTCTGCCATTTATATTTTTAACCTACAGTCATGCAGATTCATGTCAAAGATTTTATACTACCCCTATAGTTAGTACCTGCGTGGCATTTAGTAGAACCATATGGTATGTCAGACTGAAGTATCGATGCACATACACAAAAAGATATCTAGATATTTTATGAAACCTCACTGCATTACAATTATTAAAAGGTCTTGTGTGATACATTATTAGGTTAAATCTGTGTCCCAGTATTTAGTTATGAATTACTGTGAAAATTCTACTATGATCCTTCAGCTGTCTGCCGTCGTCTACAGGCCCGGGAGTGACAGCCATGAAACAAACACGCGTCATCCAGAGATGTTTATGGTTGACATGGACAGAGTAAATATACTTATAATGTTTTGAAAATAGATTAATAGACTAGTTAATGATTGGCTAACGGGGGATCACCCCAAATGAAATCTTGCTTAGCAGCAAGTGTGTTTTAGATTCGACCATCGTTTAGTTTAGGCCAAAGAGAAACGGGTTAGTGAAGTGGAAGTTTTCATGCCAAAGGATACAACAAATCATGCCTTTTAGATGTATTCATTATGGTGCTGAATTCATAGGTACCATGATATTATAGCAACACATGACAGCCATATACAATTAATGCTACCATGTGGGCGCCATGCATTCAGAGGAAACCCTTTCTGAAAAAAAAAAGTATATATCAACCTTTTATTTACTGTGATTTTAGGCAGCACCACTGGCCATTGTGGACCTGACAATAGAGAAATTACCACCCGAGGGTAAGAAGATTAACAGAGTGTCTGTCCACTGATCTTGGGCCGTGATACATAATTGACCTCTATAATTTGCATGCATATATTTCAGTGAGACACAACATCCTGTTAAAGTTACAAGGGGCGTATATTGAAAATCAAGTCATCTCTACTTCCAAGCAAAGCAGCCTCATGCAGACTCTTCGCTACTACATCAACAAAGACCTGGAGACCAAGATTGAACTTCAGGCGGTAGACAGTTTTGAATATATGGTTTATGAAATTATATTTGGTGTCACTTCTGTTCTAGTGAAGGTTTCTACCTTATGATGTCTCGGGAGTTCTTCTTCTTTCTGGCTTTGTAAGTAGAGATCTAAACCTGTATCTCGATTTCTCTTAAGCTGCTTTAAGGTAAAATCTACTGTTAAAAGGGCCACAGAAATAAAAGAGAATACATTTTGGTCTTTGAAATATAAACACATGGATGCTTCGAAAAAATGTCATTTTTAATACATGACTATCTAAAATTTATTCATTTTTGGATTAGGATGGGAAGGAAGCGAGTCCAGCTTCGTCTCCTACATCCCCGTTGTCTCCTGCATCCACCTCAGCATTCACATTCTCTTTTCCTGAAGTAAAGGTGACAACTAACAGTAACATTTAACACAGTAACCCTAAGTAAAGTTTACTTAGCAACCATGGTTTAAAGTAACTTTATTTATTTTAAGGAACTGTAATTACTTCCTGGCCCTTGAGAGCTAATTAGCCGAGCTTTTAGAGAGGGAGGTTTCTTTCCCATCAACAACAGGAGGTTTCTTTCCCTGGCAACAGTAAAAAATTTTTTTAAATAATATACATTTATTCATAATGAGACCAGAACACGAAAAAATCGAGGCTCATACACCACCGCTCAGTCACAGAATTAAAACAAAAACCCAGTCAATTCACTCCCCCCAACAAAACAACACCAAACATGAAGAAGAGCAAGGAACATGAACTTGTTCGACTGATTATTAAATGAAAAAGATAGGTGATACAAATGAAGGTGGAAACCAGCAAGTGAAGGGCGGTGAACAGAAAACTCACTGTTAACCTTTCCTGCTTTCACTCCAGACTGTAGTCAGGACAAACAGGGAAGACTTATTTATTTCCTTCAGGGCTGAAGTTGAAGTTCAGCTCTTAAAGAAGTCATGTGACAATTATAACACCAGCCTTGGACACATCCATCAATCCATCCATCCATCCATCCATCTATCTATCTATCTATCTATCTATCTATCTATCTATCTATCTATCTATCTATCTATCTATCTATCTGGGCTCTGCATTGAGGCACTGCCTCAATCTTTATATTATCTTAATATGCCCTGAGGCATAAAAATATTTTATAATAATTAGAAGGTATTTAAATGTTGTTTTGCTAAAAAAAAAATGTAACTACTGAAATACAAATCATACAGAAATTTATTCTAGCATCTTTACTCCCAGATAAAATACTTATCCAATAAGTTTTAATCAGCTCATTAGTTCATTTTATTTCACAGGAAACTGTAAATGTGCAGGTGAACACCATAGAGAGGTATCAGATTTTTATAGTTTTGCTTTATAGTATAACTATAACCCTGATAAGCTGTCACGTGTATTAACATGCAGATGTTTAATAACCCTAGGTCTGACCAGGACATTAAGGTGCGTCTGGATTTTGACATACCTGCAGAGGAGAAATTGTTTCTGGTAAAGAGGAAAGAAGTGGTGTCTCAGGCACTGCAGAAAATATTCAACCTCAAATCACCTCTGGATCCGAGTAAGGTAGTGCACTGTAAACACAAACAGAATAATGTGTACTATTAGACAAGAACGAGGAATGAAATATTAAAAAGTTTTATTATATGGCTAAGCATTTCTGGAGAGGTGCTCCCAGAACTCTGAAAAAAATATTCAAGTGATTGAAGGCTGGATCATTTGTATAAATTAATTGCTGTGAAGCGAGCACAGCGAGTAGAACAGCAGCACTAATTGTTCTTGTGCTTTTCCCACCTGACTCGATTTATGTGGTAGCACATGCGCAGCACAATTATAGGAAGGTTGAGCTGTTGAGAGACATGTGAGGCCTCACTTCTTATTTGGGAAAAAAAAAACAATCACGTCTTATCTTACTCTTGGTGAAATAAATCTCAAAATTAAGAAAGTAAACATAGTTGTGTCGCTGATGTGTTTAAGTTCAGCAAACACAGCCTCATTTCAAATGAAAATTGCACACACAACTGGATGTTGGCATCAACTTTCGCTCCCTTTTTGTGTGTGCGTTTTTTCTTAATTACAAAAACACCATATAATTAATATCGTAGATATTTTGGTCAGTATCAGGAAATTCCAGACCTCAGCCTTGCTTGCTTGATCAGTACATATGTCTGGAATTTCCCTGTACTGACCTCACACTCTGGTTAACAAGAAGAATTATTCATACTGATCATCACAAAGCCATAACATGTTAACAGTTTATTCATATTCATTATCCTAGTCAGGGTCCACAGTCCTATCTATAATGGGATAGGTTTGGTAGAAATGCATGTATATGGCAAAATTTAATGTCGGCACTCCTCCAACAGCACGATTTTGAGGGTTGGGAGGAAACCAGAGAACCCAGAGGTAAATTTAAATGGATCTAAAGAGAACATGTGAATCACCGCCAGTAATCCAAGCACAGGATTGATGTGAATTGGAAACGTTACTGACACCTACAGTCACTACACCTCCTGGCTAACACATATTGTATTATAAATAAAAGTGTGCTACAAGAAATGAAATAAAGCTGAACTGGATTGATAGGGCAAACATTTCAAGGTAGTGACCAGAACCTCAGAGGTGAATATACATCTGTGTACACGGCTGTTTCCTGACTAAGGGTGTGTATGTGGGATTGTGCATGTTTAGGCACCAGTAGTTGCTGTAGTGTGTTCAGGAGGCGGCTCGAGGGCAATGACAGGCATGTTCGGATCTCTAAAAGGACTGCAACGCCTTGGCTTGCTGGATACCATCAGCTACATCACTTCTGTGTCTGGCTCCACCTGGTGGGTACTAAATATACTGAACAAAGTTTTAGATGTTTATGTGCATTGTTTTTTTATTTCTTTTTTTTCTGCATCAGGGCTAATGCATATCTCTACAATGACCCACTCTGGTCAAAGAAAGACCTGGATGAGGCAATAATGATTGTGCAGAAGGAGCTCTCGAAAAGTACCAAAGGTCTGTTTGGTCCCACCCGGTTGAGGTATTACTACTCCGAGCTGCGACAGAAAAAGAGGGAAGGTCACCTTGTCTCTCCGATCGACATGTGGGGGCTCATGATAGAGAGCGCAATTTACGGAAAGGTCTGGTTCTCTGCTGATAAGGAAATGAAATTGTAATCCAATTTGCTGTTGGAGTTGTGTGGGTATGCTTAGGTTTAAATTCAGCCTAGATAACAGTACTCAAATGTCCAGACGAAGGGTTTATGAATTGCTGATTAGTTTGGTTCTGCAATGGTATACAGTTTGTCCAGACAGGATAGGGGATGTTCAAACTTTAAACTTGAATAAAGTTTAGAGAGCGCTAACAGAAAGACAGGAAATAGCAGAGCTCCTGAGCTCCATACTTATGCAAATACCGTAAAGCCATGAGTTCAATTTTTTTGTTGCGTCCTTGCTCATGTGTCTACACAGGCAACCCAATAAATGAAGAAAATGGAGGGGGGAAACATATCGCGTGCGCGTCATGCTGCCATTGGCACTGAATGCCTTTCACAGCTTATTCTCTTTACACATGCATGTTTCTGTAAACTTACAAATGGGTCATAAACTGGTACTATAAAGTGTGACATTTACAATCCCCAAGTGATTAAATTAATTACAGCTTGACAACGTGTGAAGTAAATACACTTCAGGTGGAACTCAATTGTACAGTGAACGTTGTAACATGGAACCTCACCCCTCACAGGAAAAGAGAGGTCAGTTCCGTATGTAACTGGTGTGGACAGCACTGGTTACTCACGAAACCGTAAATTGAGGTGCAAGGTCTTTATTGCATGCCCTACTATTTGCACTTTGAGCTGATAATTCAGTGATCGCATGGCATGAAACATAAGTAAATAAAATATTATTATTATTAATAATATTTATATATACCCCCCAGCTGGATGTATCCAAATTATTTTGTCTGACATGATGTATGTGTCCATGTGGTATGTTTTGGGCAGGGATTGCTCTTTTAATTCTTTATAGTTTTTGGAAAATATTAGGTCAAAATGTGATTAATTAAATTTGATTAAAGTTTTAGAGAATGACCCAAATGTAAAAATTTTCGGAGCTCCACTTTTAGTCAGTGCCTAAATACTTATATTATTCAATATTAAACACACAAAGAAACCACAAAGTTCACTTAGTGACCACAGAAAGTGCAAACCGTATTTTATATATGCTTGTTACACAATATTATTAATTATTTTAAATATTTTTTTAAATAATTATATTTATTTATAATTATTTTTAATAATTATAATATCAATTACAATATTGTTATAAAATACTTGTTAAATATTTTTACTGGCAGGTAAACATAGTTTGCTCTCTCGCAACATAACAGATATAATTTGTTCAGTTGGACTTGTTCTGTTTCTATTCCAAGGATGAAGTTTCCCTTCCTGACTGTTTTACACCTCTTCATGTCATAAAATTCTACGGGTGTGGTCTGTACCTGATATTTAGGGGCGTGATATTTAAAGACAATGGTTTTCAGCTGCTTCATTTATCAACACATGATCATTCTTACACTGTGCTTGGTGTTTTAATACAGTGCTTGACACTTGGTCTAACATTTACAGAAACACACAGCTAAACTGTCTGACCAGCAGGAGGCAGTCTCAGAGGGCCAGAACCCTCTCCCAATCTACACAGCTGTCAACATGAAGAAGGATGCTGGCGGCTTTATGGAGGCTGGTAAAGACTTCACATTAAGCCTGAGACATATTGTTGTAGTATCTGCTGTGATATGAATTCTCCTGGCTGGAGTATTGTGAAGTTTTGGCCACACAGACATATACCTAGCAGGTTTATTCAGGGAGGCTTTACTCCTTTCTTTACCAGAGTGGTGTGAGTTTACACCATTTGAGGTTGGATTCCCCAAATATGGAGGCTTTGTGCCTACAGAACATTTTGGGAGTGAATACTACCTTGGTCATCTGGTTAAGAAGCTACCGGAGCCACGAGTCTCCTTCCTTTTGGGTAAGTGTTGAATTATGAGATTAATTACAAATTATGTCTAATACTTTCTAATTAGTAATAATCTAATAAACTATGTGCTCAGGCATGTGGAGCAGTGTCTTCTCTGCTAACTTGATGCAGCTCTGGAAGCATGTCACTGGTGTGATGCCGTCCTGGACTTCGTGGTTGGGGGAGGATGTGTGTAGCATCGGTAATGCTGTATAACTGCATGCATGTCTCACTCAGTCTGTTCGTCTTCCTTTGTACCCACAAACGTTGCACATTTCCATTTAAGAGAAAATAAGCTTATTCCAAAATTCTGTCCAAAATTAGACAAAATCTTAAAAAAAAAAAAAAACACCATAGAAATAATCTATATGAGTATTGCTTCGCTAATGGAACACTTTTGTGAGTTTCAGTGTCTGTACAAAACCCTAAATCTGTCACTGAGGACATCGTATTTAGGGTATTTAGGATTTTGCACATGCTACAGAATACTTCTAGAAGATTGAACACATTTCAATCTGTTCCACATTCATATGTCCCAAAATTATGTGCTTTTCAAAAACCTTTGTGCAGTTGGACATCAGGAAACTCACAAAATTTTTGGGCAGACCAAAGCCTGCCAATTTTAATGTACACAAAGTTAGGCCATAAAACCCGTGTATCATTTTGAGGGATGGTTTTGAGTATCTAATGGCATGATTTAGATCTTGTTTTATTTAACTTGAACATTTAGACTAGGTGTCCCAATGTGTGGTTACATTAGCAAAGCCATACACGTATATAATTTACAGCTAGTTTAGATATACAGATGAACAGAGTGCCTTAAGGCCAGAAGAACAAAACTTGGTATATATACTACACGGAAACGGCACAATCTAATTGATCCGCCATCTCAGGATTCAAAACATTTTTCACAGTGGATAATGCTTGAATCAAAATAGCTGACTTACTGTTTGTCCCAGTCACTTGCAGCAGACATCATCATTATCTTTCCACTTTATAATGAAAAAATAAATTATTAATTAATTAATGTTTTATATA
>JAQMYF010000023.1:46982036-46996716 GCA_030014195.1 Neosilurus mollespiculum
CCTTAAATTACTTTTACTATGTAAAGCTGCTTTGTGACAGTGTCAATTGTAAAAAGCGCTATACAAATAAAACTGAATTGAATTGTTGTCTTTTTAGCATCATGCAAGACATCAACAATCCCTTCGCAACAATGTTGACATCATGTATACTGAGTCTTACATGAGCATTTGGCTATAACGTCTAGGACAGACAATTTAAAATGTATCACATCAAAACACACAAAATACCTCACTCCCTGTTGGGTGTGGCAAACACAATGTACATTATAAACCTGTCTGGCCTGTGAGCTTCACATGCCTACCAAATCTTATATACTATATACCAGGCCCAATCCTCAGTGATAAATGGTGGCACTATAGAGCAAGGAGGCCACATCTGGCCTCAGTCCCAAAGTAGCAGTGGCAAGGACAGATGTGTGTGGCAAATATTGTGAGTTTTTTTCTAATGGACACCACCTCAAAAAAATAAACAGTGCAGAAACAATAGGGTTCTACACCTACTGTGCTGTGGATTTAACAATACAATTAGCTTACTACAATAAACTTTTAGTCTGATGATCTGGGCCATGCATCTGCAACTTCCAACAGCCTTTCGGGCTTTCTTTAGCACTGAGTTACCTTTGACCTACGGGTAGATCAAGTAAAATATGGGCAAAACGATTTCTGATGGACTGAAATGGTCGAAGCTGTGCGATTACAAAAGCTCAAAGGAAACCAATAATAATATTATACTAAAGAAATTAAACAGAGAGTCAATGCAAATAACAATTTAAAATTCAGTTACAAATACAACTGTCAATCACAACAGTAATTTTAAGCATATTTAATCAGAGAACTCCAAATCATACAATCTGTCTAATTTAGTGCACTTGTGGATCTTAAATGTAAGTGAATACATAAACCTCTTTCCACACAGTGAGCAGTGATATGGTTTCTCTCTGGTGTGAATGCACCGGTGTTGCTGGAGATCACTCTGTTGAGTAAATCTCTTTCCACACTCTGAGCAGTTACACGTTTTCTCTTCGGTGTGAATGCGCTGGTGTTTTCGGAGAGTACGCTGATCACTGAATCTCTTTTGACACAGTGGGCAGTGATACGGTTTCTCTCCTGTGTGAACGTGCTGGTGGTTCCGGCAAGCACGCTGATCACTGAAACGTTTTCCACACAGTGAGCACAGATACGGCTTCTCCCCTGTGTGAATGCGCCTGTGTTGTTGGAGATTACCCCGCTCAGTAAAACTCTTTCCACACTGTGAACAGCGATATGGTTTCTCTCCTGTGTGAATGCGCTGGTGGCGTTGTAGACTATTCAGATGGGTAAAACTCTTTCCACACTGTGAGCAGTGATACGGCTTTTCTCCCGTGTGAATGCGCCAGTGTTGCTGGAGATTACTCTGTTGAGTAAAACGCTTTCCACACTGTAAGCAGTGATATGGCTTTTCTCCTGCGTGAATGCGCTTGTGTTGCTGGAGATTACTCTGTTGTGTAAAACTCTTTCCACACTGTAAGCAGTGATATGGCTTCTCTCCTGTGTGAATGCGTTGGTGGTTTTGGAGAGAAAGATGATCACTAAAACCCCTTCTACATTGTGAGCATGGATACAGTTTCTCGCCTGTGTGAACATGTTGGTGTCGTTGGAGATGACCCTGGCGGGTAAAACACTTTCCACAATATAAGCAGCGATACGGCTTCTCACCTGTGTGAATGCGCTGGTGTTGTTGAAGATTACCCTGATGGGTAAAACTCTTTCCACACTGCAAGCAGCGATATGGCTTCTCTGCTGTGTGACTGCACTGGTGTGTTTTGAGGGCAGTCTGACTAAAACATTTTCCACAGTCTGAGCACCTGTGAATTTCATTATGTTTATCATTGTGAGAAGTGTCACACCTGAGAGTATCAGATGGTGTCGGCTGACAACTCAAGCCATTGTAGGGGATTTGAAGATCATAATATCTCTCTTCCAATTCCTGCAGTCTCAAATACTCTTCACTGTGGCATCTCTCGATGTGTTTGTGGAGGTAAATTTGAGATTCATAGGAAAGAGGACATGCGGAGCAGGAAAAGACTTGCAGAAGAGTGTTGTTTTGTTCTGGAGAAGTGAAAAGACAAAAATATCAGAAATTGAACAAAAAATTCATTCATTCATTCATTCATTCATTCATTCAAAAAAATCACCTGAGACTGTACATTAAGGAAGGCCTACTGATCTGAAATTCAAGAACTCTACAACAGACAGTACAATGACCTGGGAATAGCTCTGAGTATGTGCAAAGTCACAAAGTCTTGAGGCTCAAGAATACAAAAAACTTGCAGAGGGCTGTTGGTAACATTCATGGAGGTGAACACATCATGAGGTGGAGTGGTACCAACTAGATATAGTTGGGCTCTGGAACCACACTCCCGGAGAGAGACTGGACTCTCTCATACTCTGGAGTTGCCCAGGGGAGAGGTGTCAGGTGGACGTGGTGATACTCACAAGTCCCCGGCTAAGTGCCTTGATGTTGGAGTTCTTTCTCCACAGTGAGTGAGAAAGTCATCTCTCTGCGACTGCTAGTCACAAGAGAGAAGGTTCAGTCTGTTTCACCAAATGGCAGTTCAGATTACCTGGCCCTCTTAGAGTCTGTAGGTGGTGTTCTGAAAGTGGGGCCATTTGGAGACTTTATCGCTCTTTTGGGAGAATTCAATGCCCATGTGTGATTGGAAGGAAAGGCCCAATCCAAACATGGGCACTGATTTGTTACTGAAATTCTGTGCTAGTTGTGGACTTTCCATAACGATCAACATGTTCTAGCATAAGGTGTCTCACAAATGTTCTTGGGACCATGCCACCTAAGGCCAAAGGTCAATCGATCAATCAATGATCGATTTTGTAGTCATTTTATCATAGCATCACCCCTGGCAATATGTCTTGGACACTTTGGTGGAGAAAGGGACAGGACAGAGTTGTCAACGGATCACCACCTGGTGGTTAGTGTATTCATTGATAGGGAAGACTGATAGCCAGACCTGGTTAACCCAAATGTGCAGTGAGGGTGAACTGCAAATGTGTGGTGGAGACACGTGTCTCTGAGATCTTCAGCTCACACCTCTGGGATATCATTGAAAGGAGCACTCCTCAATCCGGCCAACCTGTCCTCCACTGAGAGAGCAAAGCATGAAGACGAGTCCCATATCATGGCAGAGGTCGCCATGGTAGTCAAAAAAAACTCCTCGGTGGCAGGGCAATAGAAGTGGACAAGATTTGCCCCAAGATTCTGTAGGCTCTGAAAGTTGTGGGGCAGTCTTGGCTGAGTCACCTCTTCAATGTCGCATGGAGGACCAGCATGACACTTGTGGAGTGGGAGGTTGGGGTGGTAGCCCCCCTTTCTAAAAAAAAAAAAAAAGGGACCGGAGAGTGTGCTCAAATTAAGGGATCACACTACTCAGCCTTTCCAGGAGAATATACATTTCTAGGATGTTACAGAGAAGACTCTAACCAATTGCCTAACCTCAGACTCACAAGGAGCAGTGTGATGTTTGTCCTGGTTATGGAACACTGGACCACCTTTAGAGTTGCTGAGGTGTCATGGGAGTTTGACCATCCAGTCTACATGTGTTTTGTGGACTTGAAGAATGCCTAAGACCATGTCCCCTAGAGGATTCCGTGGGGGGTGCTGTGGGAGTATGGGATTGTGGGGCCGCTTTAGAGAGCTATCCAATCCCTGTCTCACCCAACCCAGCTGTGTATGCATCCTCAGCACCAAGTCGACCTTGTTTCCGGTGTGTGTTCGACTCCACCAGAGATATCCCTTGTCATGAATCCTATTTGATGTATTTATGGCCAGGATGTCAAGGCATAGTCGTGGATATTAGAATGTCTCCTTTCGTAACCTCAGAATTGCATCTCTGCTTTCTGCAGATGATGTAGTTCTGTTGGTTTCTTCTTCGCTGCTGAAGTGTCGTTAGGTCTTCTTCACCACTGAAGTGTCCTCACGTGTTTCCCGTTTAAAAATCTTTCAGAGTGAAACAGTGAGCAGCATTAAGCATTAGCTCATATCATCATAATAAATAGCTTTTGTGCATCATGAACAGGGCTCTCCTTGCCATCTCTGGCCTCTATTTGACAAAAAGCATCAATGTCATGGCTGCGTCTACTGGATTCACCCAAAGATACAACCCCATTATAAGCATGGGGAGCATCATTTACTTGTTCAGTAGCTCCACTTCCAGAGGTACTTCAGCTTGAGCTTCATCCAGTTTAAAGAGCTGCTTACGAAAGTGGTGCCACAAATAGCCAAGTTATAAACTAAATCTTTATAATTTGTCATTATTTAATTTAGACTATAATATTTCCTATATGATTTTCTTTTTCAAACTTAATATATATGTTTTCTGGCTATTTGTTTTCACATTTTTTGTGCCACAGTGGACTCATTCCACACCATTGCCTTTAACATCCATGTTGAGCACAGCACAGAATCCAAGATAGTTGTGTATGTAGCACAGGCAATATGGGATTGCCTGGTGGCTAAATTATGCCAGTCCCCACCAAACATGACTGTGGAGAGATTGCTGCTTAGTGCCTCCATCACTGGAAGTTTTCTAAATGTGTGGGATCAATTGGTTGGTAAGCATGTGGTGATAAAGGTCCCTATTTAGTCTGGGACACTCTTCTATGATTGCAAAGGTACATTTTTCAATGTCCCTTAAAAATTTGTGAATGCAAACATAGTTTACGCATCAATTACAGGAGGTCCAGCAATGGAGGGAACCTAGCAGGCAGTTCCATTGGCTGGGCACTCTGAAATGTAAAATTGAATCTTCCAGATGCTCTGTTGACAGGGTGCATTATGGACCTCAGCCTCATGTATTTGTGACTGATGAGAATTACCCCGTTATGACCTAATGAGACCTTTTCCAGGTATCCAGTCAACTGGAAGCAAAAAGGTCTTTGATTTTAGGCTTTCCCAGGCAAGGTTGGATGTTGAAGACACCTTTGGTATATATGCTACTCAGTTGCTTATGTACCGGGGTGTCACTGGCATCAATCCTGGGGATATGGAAACCTGCTTGAAGGCAAAGTGCATTCTGCACAATTTTATGCAAAGGACAAGTCTTACATTTACAGCATTTAGTATACGCTCTTATCCAGAGCGACTTACAGAAGTGCTTTAAAGTCACTATCAGTGTCAATATATTCTTATACTGGTTTGTCAGGACACAGACTAAGTATACCATCAGTCAAAAACTCAGTGGATAGGTGTTGTGTGCAGGGTTTTTTTTTTTTTTTGTACCGGGGTGTCACTGGCATCAGTCCTGGAGAAATGGAAACCTGCTTGAAGGCAAAATGCATTCTGCACAATTTTATGCAAAGGAAGTCTTGCGATCCCCACGTTACCTTCCCATGTTGAGAAAGAGGCCTCTGCAATCCAATGCACAGGAAGAATGGGGAGCAATAAGGCTGCATGGGATGCCATCCCTGTGCAGGAAGCCTGTCACATCACATTATGCAGAGCGTGGGGTGTCTTGACAACCACAAAACGAGAGCCACCCACATTTTATACTAAAAGCTTATTCCATTAATCTATGAAAAGTAATATGATTACTTTTTTACAATTTTTTTTTCTAAACACAGTCCACTTTAATCTCAAAATCACATGGACCTCATTTTATCTTTGCTTATTATCTTATGAAATTATTCACACTAAATTATGTATAATTCAATTCATTAATCATTTGCTAAATGTTTTTTTCAATATCCCAAGCAAACCAATGCAAGAGCAACAAATATAAATCACTTAGGAAATGACAATGGAATTACAAAATTAAACAAATTTTATTAGGGGTTTTTGGACAAACATTTTAACAACTTGGAAGAACTGTACAACTATCAGACCATCCATAAATAAAGCTTATTAGAAAACCAGTATCATTCACTGTATCCAGGATGCAGCTGACAGGAATGTGAGGGTAAAGAAGTTTTTATATTATATATAGAGGGTTATTAACACCTCTCACAGCCCTGTCTGCTGAACCCTGTATTAAAGTGGTGTTTGTGCATGTGCGTGATTAAATATTTATGAGCCGAGAACGAGTGCATCAAACATATAACAAAAACACTGAACCAATGAATCAGATTTTATTTTATATGTTTTGGGGAGGAAGCCGCACGGGCATGGTTGAGTCTTGAGGAGTCGAGACACGATATAGTGCACGATACAGCTGACAAGACTACAAGGGTTAATAAATATACCAACATCCCTCACGGCCTTGTTAGCTGTACCCCACTTTGAGCAAAAGTTTGTGTTTTTAAAAAACTGTCCTCCTCTTCTTGTTTGCAGTGTGCATCAAACACAAGGTGGTGCACGGCCATCTTTAATTCTTCCTTCCTCCTCATCTTTAATGGCCTAATCAATGGGAGGAGACTTCTGAAAAAAAGCTCATCGGGATCCTCAGTCCTATTTAAAGCACGCTCAATTGTCTCCAACAACTGTCTCTTAAATGGGTCCTCCCTAACCCTCTTCGTTCGTGGCCTGAGGGTGGGCACCACTGTGAAAGATTGAGCAGAGGGCAGAGGTGGGGTAAGGGATGAGTAGGCCACAGGTGAACGTAAGCTGGAGGGACAGGACAAAGTTGGGTGTTGCTGCGCCTCAATCTCCAAAGGAACAACAGATATTGACCCGGTCCCACTATCCATTTGATCAGTCATGGGGTTTCCTAATCCTTCCAGGTTGCCACTAGTTGGCCGTGGCTTCAGGAAAAGGTTTAGGAACCCCATGATAGCAGAGTAGCGTGATGGCTGCTGTGTAGTGGCCATAGAACCACTTCTGCTCTGCACCTGTTCCTTCACCATTCCCCGTCTGTCTATGTCCCAGAGAGTCCCACTTTTTTTGCATTTTTGAGCTGAGGAAAAAGAAAAAAAAAGGAAAGAAAAAAAAGTGTTAAAGTAGTAAAATAGAGCTCAACTGTTTAGGAAAACCAAAATAAAAAAAGCACACACTTTTTAATTTTTGAGCTGAGGGGGAAAAAAAAAAAAAAATTAAAAAAAAAAAGAACTTTATTAATTAGAGGTCCAGGCCCAGCAGGGCTGGGAACCCTATTGTTTTTGCTTTTTTATTTTTCTGCTTCTTCTTATTATTTTTCCATATAAAATACATTGCGCAGCCCAAACCACTGAGCTTCTGGCAAAGTTATTTAGCTTTTGGGTACAGATCACCGCAGGGTCTGCAGAGATGAAAAAAATTACACATATAGGCCTATAGGGGGCGCTACAGTAAAAATTAAAAAATAAATAAAAAGAATGCATTTTGTTCACTGGAGTGAGCTGAATCACGTTTGAGGCCACGCCTATTTTTTCAAGGAATTTCTTTAAACATACTTTTTTGGACGCCTCCCATAGTTTCTGCCTGATTTGCATGGAAAAATTTGACAAAGGATCTTGAGACTGACCTGAAAAAAAAAGATATAAATTTTACTAGGTTTATAAATGCACTAATTATTAATGAACAAATTTTAGCTGCTAGCATGCGAAATACAAAGTCTGGCATATTTTGGTCATGCAAATAACTGGCATATCTTGGTTCAAATGCAAATAACATGACATTCTGGACACTTGTTTAAAATGACAATTTGATGTTCTTAATCAAATTTAACAGACATTGGCCACTAGGGGCACTATAAATAAGAAAAGTCTACATCTCACCAAGCGTTTATCTGATTTGGGTAAAATCAAGGGTCAGTATTGTGCCTACATTACAGTAGTGTTGTGATTGCTTAAAGTGGGTGTGGCCTGCTATGCTTTCAGTAATAATGCTTTGAATTCACCAATTACAGTGGCACCTTGCAAGATGAACTTAATTGTCCCAGGACCCAGCTCACAGAGCGAAATGCTCGTATAGCAAGACAAATTTTCCCCTAGGAAATAATGGAAAACCCAATGACGCATTCAAGCCCTCCAAAATGCCCCCAAATATGCCTAATATAAGACATTTTAAAGCTTGTTTTACTCATAAATAATAACCTATGTTTAATAAAAGTAAACACAAACAAATGTATTAATAATGTATTAATAAAATGCATAAAAAGGAAAAATGAACCTGAACTTTACCTTGAAGATGCGATGAGTCTGGCATAAGTGGCATGAGGAGAAGGAGAGGGAGGAGCAAGGGGGGTAGTTTTTGGAAGGAGAATCTTCTTCCATTAGAGTGTCTGGTCTTTAAGGCAGGGGCGCACTTGTGATGGCATCACTAGCATATGGTAGCATAGCATATCAATAACCTCTTTCTTCAATTTGACAGTTATTTTATCTTTGCGTTTCTTTTCACTACTGGTCTTCTTTCCAATGTCCTTTTTTGGTTGCCATGGTAACAGTTTTCAATGTAGTAATTATCACCAAGAAGCACAAAGTTAACAACAAACTTACAAGAGATGCTTACATGACGAGCAACGGATGGTATTTCACTCGCCCAGCATTACGCAGTCACTGAAATGATGATGCAATGCTGTGTGCTCACATGAACGAGTGATTCTTTGTTTTGCTTACTTGTGCATGGGGCATCCTCGTGTTACATGAGACATTCCTCTTCTTTCAGCGCAGAAAATACTCATAAGTGTCCCTCGTTAAGAAAGTTACTTGTATAAAGGAATCGTCTTGCGAGGTGCCACTGTGCACAGAAAGTGCAGAAAGTAGAAGCTACCTAATAAAAATGGCACATGTGCACCACCAGCTGGTGCTATAACCAAGGTAAATGCATTTTGCCTCATAACTCCTTAATCAACTAGAGAAGGCAATTTCTGAAGTTTGCTTAGTCTGACCCATGTCTGCGATCAGCACAAATTTTCCTGTAAAATGGTGTAAAAATGATCTATGTAGAGTAAACCTTGTGGGAATAAGAGCGAGTTGAATAGAGACTTTTCACAAGATTTTCACAGCTCCTCTCCACTCTACCTGATGATGTCACGCACTCTAGGTTTGAGCATTTTGCCAAAACTTGACCTCAAACAAAGTTAAATATTTTGAAAAGTTTAAATGGGATTTGAAATGTTGAATGGGATCTGAATGACATCCTGAATCCCTGAAAGATGTGGAACATTTTGATGTTTGAATGGTCTTAATAGCTGAAAGTATGTATGAATGGTGAAGAGTTGAAAATGTGTGAAAAAGTGTGAAAATGTGAAAATTTTGAACATTCCGTCAATGCATTTTAATGTGAAAAAATTCATGAAAAACGTTGAATATTTCGGAAAGTTTGAATGTTAGGAATGAGAAAAATAGACGTCGGAATGTCCTAATTAAGCTAAAGGTTTTGATGTTCGAATGACGTTTCTACGAAAAGTGTGGAAGGAGATAGGTGCCAAAAAAACGTGACAGAATAATAATAATAATAAATAATTTGTCCGTAGACGAACATAGGTTTGAAAGCTTTCAGCATTCACACCAAATATCACACATTCATAATCATTACATGACCATGTTCCCTGAATTGATCTGAATCAGACGACCTAAGCCCCGCCAATATCTTCTGAATTATTTTTTCTTTGTAAAATTGCAACTTGTGCGATTTATACTTTTTCGAACTTCCCTAGAGTTTTTACCCGATCTGCAGGAAACAATAGAAATGGCATCTCGAGAGTGACCTAAGAAAAACTTCATGTTCACTAATGCACTAATTATTAACAAACTAATTTGTTTTTAATCTATCTTGCTAAATATATAGGAAAAGTCCATATCTCAAGAGTGTTTCATCTGATTTGTACAAAACTTGTTGAGTACTTCTTACAGTCACTCCTGTGGCCAGCTTTACAGTGGTGCTATAGTTGCTCAAAGTGGACATGGCCTATAAGGCTAACACTTAGAATTCACCAGTTAGATTCTAGTAAATACACTCAAGTTTACAGCATAGACAGACAATGCTTCATAGACCTAAAATACAAAAAATGTCAAATGTGTACCACCAGGGCATTGAGAGATACTTGCGCAGGAGGGTTTGGACCCCGATCATAACTGCTTGCAGTTCTATTTATTTATTATACCCCAAAAAATCACTAATGTGAATTTCAGTAGGACCAAAATAAATCAATATGTTATTTTTTTTCTCCTTTGTGAAGGTGGCTTTAGAAATCAGTGGGCTCAGACATCTGGGGGTAAGTTAAGTGTAGAGCTACTGCACCTCCATATCAAAATGAGTTATCTGAGGTAGTCTAGGCATCTGATTAGAATGTCTCCTGGTCACCTCTCTTTAGAGGTTTATTGGGTGCGTGCAATTGAGAGGAGGCCCCGTGGCAAACCAGCACTCCCTGAAGGGATTATATATCCTGTCTGGCCCCAAAACACATGGCAACCCCCTGGAGGAGCTGGAGAGTGTTGCTGGGGAGAGACATGCCTGGGTTTTCATGCTAGATTTGTTGTCTCCAAGACCTGATCTCGGAAGCTGCAGAAAATGGATGGATGGATGAACAAAACACCATAGACAGTGAGAGATATGGCCAGCATTTGAGAACCCAGTTAGCTGCACAGGGCATTTTGCAGGTATTTCTTAGTAAAAAGGGGAGGATTTGCGTGACGTGTTGTTATTACATGGATTTTTCTTTGTAAAAAGAGGGGGATTTGCATGAGGGGGGGGATTTGCAAGAAACAGTCGCTTGAGCCGCTTGAAAACAAGCGAAAAGGACTGAACTGCTTCCGAAGCTGTTCGCTCATATTCGAGCCACTCTGAATTCACACCAAATTTTGAGCATCTCCAAAACTTTTCTCCAAGACAGTGAATATGGACCATTTACCTTGAATTCGACCAACCACCTCCAAAAATATGCAAGTTCCAGTTCGAATATATTCAATTAACTTCAAAATAAAATTTGCTTGTACATTCGGACATAACTGCTTACATGTGAGTCAGGTGTTAAGGTGGTAAGTGAAACTACTACTGGGGTCTAATCAGGGCCGTGTCTCCTTGCTTGTGTTACTTGAGTTTAGTGCAGCTTTTGACACTACTGATCATAGTGTTCTGCTTGACAGATTAGAAAATTTTTAGGAATTGTCTTACCCTGGTTTAGATCTTTTTAACTGATTGTTATTAGTTTGTACATATAAATGGTGACTTCTCTGTACATACAAATATGTTATGTTAGATTTAGTGCTCAAGAAGGTTCCGACCAAGGCCCTCTGCTTTTTTTCCCCTCTACATGCTGCCTTTGGATAATATTATTTGTAAACATGGTTTTAGCTTCCATTATGTAGTATCCATAAGAGTTCACCTCAGTTTGCGACTACCAAAATAACATAAATTTTAGAACAATTGATGCAATAGTGATTGACTTTGGCATTGGTTTTGCTAAAACCTTAATTATGCAAACTAGCTCAAAATCCAATATAGCAGACTTAAAGGGTAAAGGAGGCAAAATTGTTTCATGACTTTTCATCAAACGGATGGCAATTTTCATAAATGATGTGACCTATGGACACAAAATTGTATTGTTTAAAATATTACCCTCTACAATGGTACCAAATTTCCTGACTTCTCGCTGCACGGTTTTGGTTTTATGGCCTAAAGAAAAACGTTGTGGAAGAATTTGATGAACAGAGCAAAAACAATAGGGTCCAAGCTGCCGCTAGGACCCCTAATATCATCATATGATTAAAAATCAATACTCTCATTTAAGTGTGCTTATTAGCTTCTGTCCCAATGTAGTATATACTAAAACAAGTATGTACCTTAGGCTCACGGATGTCAAAGAATTAAATTCTTTCCTCAATCACATTCTGTTTTATGTTATCTTTTTTACAAGAAGTGTGTATCAGATAATAATATTTACAATAATATTATATTATTTATCATCAGAAACCAGGATTTTTTTTTAATTTCATCATTTGCTAAAAATCTTTTTTGAGGGTCACGCCCCATTATGTACAGATGAACTTTACCATACATGGAGCACTTTTTGTTCCAGAGGTAATCAAACGCAGGACTGAGTTCTTTGGCGTATTCTTCTTCATACCACACCAGGAGCTCCTGTTCTGAGTTGATGGGTCGACAGCACCGATACAGAATTACCCCTCGATACTGAAATGCCACAAGATTCTGTTCTTCTTCATTACGGGCACAATTCACATACCTAAAAGAGTGAGGAAAAGTGTCAGGAATATGAAAATCAAATCAGACTTACAGACAGAGAGAAGGTATGGGAGAGAGATAAATGAAAGAAGTAAAATAAAGTTTTTAAAATATTATCTTCTATAAAATCAATAGTTAAAAAAAACCCCCAAAAACTGGTGTATTTCTCACCTCATCCAATTCGCATTCTCTTCTCTTTTACCATCGATGTATTCTTCACACTGCCTGCTCCTGGATATCTGCAGAAAAATGTCACATTTTCTTCCTTAATCAGTCTCTCCAATCACATTAACTGAAGAACACCGAAACAAGAACGATGGCTCATGCTAAAATTATACGGAGCATCAGGAAGGCAGAATTAAAGGATCTTAATTGACTCATTCAAAGGTTTCCGTGAAACAGAATGCATGGTCGCCTGTCGCTTCCTGTGTGCACAATCCTAACGGTGAGGGATCAGTGGGCTTCATTTTCATGTGAGACAAGACATTTGCTCTATAAAAATGTCTGTTTAAAAAAAATGTATGAGGATCCAATCCAATTTTTTTTACTCATGACCAATCCCTACCCCTGGGACATCGCTTCCCGTATCTCACAATAGAGCTGGCAACCATGGAGATCAAAGGTCATAGCCGCTTTCCTCTAAGGCACGTGACGGCAGTCCAGTGCATTTTTTTTTCAACCTGCTGCTCATGCAACATCAGGAGCGGCATAACACTCTTGGAAGAAAGATCTATCCACCCCTTGTATACATGAGCACACAGACACCAATGATTAGCGTTAATGTTAATGTGAGTGACATGCTGTTTCTCCCTCGCTGAGATCACAGCCAATGAGATCTCTTCATCAACTTGGCATCACAATCAAACCTGCGATCTAAGGATTATGGGGCAAACGATTTTCGTATATTTTTTTTATTTTACTATTATATCTTACACTTGGTTATTGTAAGTTGAGCAAATAAAACTGGAAAATATTAGTGTGTGTGTGTGTGTGTGTGTGAGTGTGTGTGTGTGTGCGTCCTCATTTCAGGCTGAAAAGGACCAAGATTTTGCTCTGGTAATTCTTTGCTCTACCCACTCTAACAGCTCTTTAAGTATCATGAGATTTTCTGTCAATCTTTATCCAGTGGTGACATTCTACCGTTTAAAAAGAAGTAATATTTATATGGGCTCCATGGATAAAGATCCAAAATGGATAAAGCCAGACTTTATCTGAAGTCTGAGTCTGAAGTCTGTGACAGGACACAATAAGGTCTTAAGGCACCCTGCAGTGAAACATTCTGCCCAGGTTCATAAAACTCAGCCTCACAAATATTTATAATAAATGTATAAAGCACTCACCACCCAGGAGTATCTACTGTTCATGGCTTCCTCTCTGTCTACCAGCTCTCCCTCATAGGGCCCGAAGTGTGCACCTACTGGAACAGTCTCGCCCTTATTGAACACTCCCACACCTGCGTCAGGAATACCGGACTTCCCAATCTCTAGTCCAGGAGGAAGAGTTTGTCTGGCACGGTCAGGGACTCCCGGGGGAACAGGAGTATCAGGGATGAAGAGGGGCGGACCGTGAACCTCACACTTTTTGAAAAATAAGGATTTACAGACTTCGCAGTCTGGGAGAAGAGAAAACACAACAGGAAAATGATGTACAGACGTGTTTAAATTTCAAAACATATACAGTCTGGTCCAAAAGACAATAAAACAGTAGTGTTTTTGCTCATAATAAAATACTTATTCACTTTTTTTCATTGCAAAAAACGTTTGTTCCGTTAAAAGCCAGAATGTAATATGACACTGAAATGCAAAGCATGGATTTAATTTTAAATAATTTTTTACAATGAGATTTGCTTCATTTTCTGGTGTGTATTCACAGTATTCTTTAAAACATCAAAAGCATGTGGTAACCGATCACCCGATTCATCGATGGAATAACATCAATGGCTGCAGTCTTACACATAACCAAGAAAAACTATTCTATTTATATTTTATTTATTCATTTATCGTGCAGTGTAGAATTATCTGTGAATGTTCCTAAGATTCAGAGAGAGCTGATCTCTTACATAGGTAGTCTTTATCATCCAGATCTTCCTCTTTAATGGAGGGAACTGCGGGTGTGGTGTCGTGGTCATCTCCATGGTTGGAGATGTTCAGCTCCAGCGTCTCCTCTTTTACACAAACTTCTGACACTTCGGAGATATTTCCTTCTGACGCCTCTGTTTTCACTTCCTCACACAGCTAAAGATAATTAAAAAAAAAAAAAAAACACTTATTCAGCATGAAATATTAACAGTGTTTGTAAATATAAAAACTTTTTTGTAACTCAAATCATCATTACAAGACCCTGTAAGGTGGCCACGGAGAAGATGGCTGTCATCCAACACTGTACACTTATATTTATTAAATTACCGGATCACCACCTTGAACTTTATTCCTTCTACATTCACTTTAAACTAGTGTCACTTGAACCCAACAGTCACTTTAAATGTCCCTTTTCACATGCATTATTCACACTCACTCACACACACACACACACACACAGTCTCGTTTCCATGACTTGTGGGGACAATACATAGACTTGCATTCATTTCCTGGA
>JAQMYF010000023.1:47016247-47021816 GCA_030014195.1 Neosilurus mollespiculum
GCTGTAATAGCTACAAATGGAGGATCATAGAGAAAAGCAAAGTTTGAAGGAAAAAATTATTATTTAAATAAATATCATTATTTGTACACTTGTTGATGCCTTAACTATATTTCATATTCATTTTACTGATTTGATGGGTTTGTGTTTTCATTGGAGTCATTGCATTCATCGTAGTTTTATTGGTGACCCCAAATTTTTGAACAGTGTATAAAGTGACTGATATGGTTTTGGGACTCCTCATTGGTGTGTGTGTGTGTGTGTGTGTGTGTGTGCGTGAGGCTGAGAGTGAGAGCGAGAGAGGGTGTGTATGTGTGTGTATATATGTGTGAGAGAGTGTGTGTGCATGTGTGTGTATATGAGTGTGTGTTTGCGTGTGTGTGCTTGTGTGTGTGTGTTAACAGTGTTGTGTGTGTAGGATGGGGTAAATTTGCACGTTTGACCCGAGCTCTCACCAGCAGTCGCGGCGTCCTGCAGCAGCTCCAGCCCACCGTCCACAAAGGAGAAAACGTTCATAAACACTCCCGTCTAACCGAGGTACAAAAGTCACTCAGATTCAACAGGTCCAGTTTCCATGTACTTCAGATCACTTGTAGTCCATGTGTTACTCTGCACAAAGTAATAGCACCCTTCCATCCTTCTCTCATCCATCAAGGTTAAAACAACATGGCGAGGGTGGTGATGATGATGCTGATGAAGGCTAAAGGATAATGAATGCACACTGTTTAAACCCGGGTTATCACTGGGGCCACGATGTGCGCGATGTCTATGATTTGAGAGAATGGTGATTCATGTGTGTGACATGGGAAGGGGGGGGGGGTGTTGCATGGGATCAAATCATTATGATCTTGAGGGAACTTGGTGGAATCCTGATGATCGTGACAAAGTTTTTGACTATCGAAAATTTTGCCACGATTATTACAATTTATTACGATTATTACAATATTATTACAATTTATTGTCAGGAATCATCAGGAATCATAGTAGAATGTAACAGACCTTAACAGAGTGTAAAAGACAATATTGTGCCATCATTGGGGATCTTGATGTACTTGGAGAGTTCAAGTTTCATCTCTTGGATGCACCCTGCCTTCAAAACTGCCCCATCTTAAAGATGCCCGAATCTGTCTTCAGTGCAGCACATGCCACTGGAACTGCCCTCATGACTGTTACTGAAACTTCATGCCACTTGATCAAAGGACCTTACGTGTGGAATTATCTACGAGACATTTTCCATCACACAATAGTCCATTTGTCCATTTTTTGTGTGGACCTTTTGTACACCTGTTGTGCAACCTATATGAAGCGACTTTGCATAATTTTGATTTTTGAAGTAAACAGTGCAGACACATGAGTTTAGAACTTGTTTAAGAGATATTCCCAAAGATATTCCCCTGATAATTATTCCATGAGTGTGACCCGATCATGGCCAAAATGGGAAACGTCTGCAATGATATTCTCCAAATGATTCCATAATCTGAAGTTATACAGTTCCGTGCTGGACAGCAGGCAACACCCACTTATCATTTCTAAAGAGTGGTTGATGCTCAGTATTTTTCGCTTGGCATGAGTAGAAGCAGATAATTATAAAGGATGTCAAGCTAGACGTGCTGAACTGGACCAGAACTATTTGTGGAAGATTTCATTTTTTGAGTTTTTACAGAAAAATAATCTAATTTGTAATTTTAATCTAAGGGATGTTTCCATCCTTTTGAGATTTCCTGAGAAGACAGTAAGAAGGTATCTGAGTTCAGTTTAGAGCAACATGGAAGTGAGGGGGGTTTTTGTTTCGTGAAATTGATAATCATTTCCTGTGTCACTCTGGATACTCTCAGTAAATGAACATCTAGCCTTTTATTTGAAGCTTTCCTTCTTTTACCTGTTCAGGTGCTGCAGCTTGGCTCGGACATCCTGCCTCAGTATAAACAGGAGACGCCAAAGACACCTCCACACATCATCCTACACTACTGTGCCTTTAAGACCACGTGGGACTGGGTGATCCTCATCCTCACCTTTTACACCGCCATCATGGTACCTTACAATGTCTCATTTAAGACGAAACAGAACAACGTGGCGTGGCTGGTGGTGGACAGCGTAGTGGATGTCATCTTCCTAGTGGATATTGTACTCAACTTCCACACCACATTTGTGGGACCAGCTGGTGAGGTCATCTCTGATCCCAAGCTTATCCGCATGAACTACCTGAAGACGTGGTTTGTCATCGACCTGATGTCCTGCCTCCCCTATGATGTCATCAATGCCTTTGAGAATGTTGATGAGGTCAGTCCTTAATTTATTCAGTGTCCAAAAGTTTATTATTGGAATCAGAGCAAATATGAGTTTCTGACTTGAAAGTTGCATATGAATTCACTTCACCTCATAATCTCTAGTCGGAGGTAGATTTCTAATTTTATGAGCTGGGTACCTTCAAACTTTCAATATGGCTGAGAAGAGGACATTTCGCAGCAAGGCACTTTAACATGACATATTCGTAATTCCAATTTCTTAAGTGGGAAGTCTGTCATGCAAAGGCAGCATGTGAGAGAAGTAATGATGTAATTTTTGTTAATAATGTAGTTCACTTTAAAAAGATCAATCAATGATTAATTTTAAAATAATTTTGCAGTAATTTTAATTATACGTTTTATAATTTAATTATTTTTAATAACGTCATATCAATTGCAGGTGCTATGGTCAAGTGAACAATGTTTTTGTCTGTAAATTATTTTTAGCGTAACAGCTATTATCAGATGTAAACAAGTGAATTTAATTAAGTTAATTCAATTTCTTTCTGAATTCTGTGGGTGCTGCAAGGTAAAAACAAAGAGTGTAGACACATTATTTTCTTTGATAATGCCAGACATTTATAACATTATTCTTTTATTCAGGGTTCTTTAAAGTTGCCCATTCACTAGTGAATATCTGATGTGATTTTGTGCATTCGTGCTAACATAGATTGGAAAAGTTCAAAATTATGTATCATGTGTTAAGAAATGAAAGAAGACATATGATTCCAAGAGAGGTAAAACGAGTGTAGCGCATGTTACTCGCTCACTCTTTCTCTCTCACACACAAGTGCACAGATTATATCTATGTATGCAGTTACTTCAAACCTACCTATTTTTCACCTCTGTGTCTGTGTTGATGGTCACCATCTTGATTGATGATAGTAAACATAGCATACATATAGCTAATCCTATGTTCTCCAGATCATGGCAATTATGGCCTGGTGCAGGGGTCATTAACACTCACATATGAGAGTAAGCAAGTGGTTTCAGAAAGACATTGTGGTTTTAAATAAAATTGCTGTTTTAAATAAAATTGCAGATCAATTTTATTTCTCAAGAGATACCGCTGTATTTCGTCATCTTTATTTAATTTACTTTATTTATTCGTTTAATTTAAAGTGAATGGACACCTTTGAGTTACAGGTCCACATATGAATTATTTTCAGGAATAATGTTCTGAAGTTTCAACGAGTTTAGTTGACCCTGGTGTCTTTGTATTATGATAAATGTATTTTATAGAAGTTATTCGATGATAAGTAAAAGCGCATGGTTGATGATGACGTAATGGTTGTTTCCAACACATGTCTGAGGTTCTGGAGAGTTCTGGAGCAAAACCATGTCTTGTTTTAATGTAAACTGTTCTAACGGACCCTCAGCAGGGAATTCTTTACAGTTTTCCAATATGTTGCTCATTTTGATGTTCAAGATTCTTCATCGTACTGACATTATTATCAGAAAGCGCTGCGTTTCCGGTATAAGATTATCTCTCAAATGAATCAGGTTGATAAATCCATTAAAGTAAAGATCTATGTCATTGGTTTATCATCCTTGTTCTCTCTGTTGGCTGTACACACTGCAAGTCAGTAGCTTAGCACGTACACTGTTAGTTAGTGAACTGTGTATGATACTGAATTGATGTCACAGCTTTCAGAGCGAAGAGCATAAACTTCTGAAAGCAGAAATTCTGATATTTTTAGACCTGAACCATCCTGTCTGGGTTTCTCTACGCATCTTAGTGTTATTTTTATACTCATTACATGCTGTTTGTACTCACACACACACACACACACACACACACACACACACACACACACACACACACACACACACATACACACACACACTCGACAACAAGCAGCTTGTACTAAAAAAAAAAAAATCACAAACACATCAACATCTTACTAACCATTGTCTATTCAGTATCTCTCTCTCTCTCTCTCTCTCTCTCTCTCTCTCTCTTTCTCTCTCTCACACACACACACACACACACACACACGCACATACACACACATTTCTTTGTTGTTCAGGTGCTATTTAAATGCACTGTGTTGTCAGCAGCCAGCTTGGCAAACTTCAGTATGTATTTTTAAACCTGGAGAACATGCATCAGGACAAACAATGCATTTTTGTTTCAAGAAAGAACACCCCCCCACACACACACACACACACACACATATGCGCATACACACAGTATGACAGTACATTCCCTTCAAATTGTGTTTAAGAAAATATTAGAATTATGAACTCATTCTTTATTTATTACAGTTTAATTTGTGTCTTAATGTATATAAACAAACCAATAACCTTCAGACAACAACAAATCAATAGAATGATATCACTGGTGATTTTAATGACCTGTGGATGATTACATCATCAGTAAGAAGCTCTACCATCTCTGTAATAACAGCACGTTGGGCTTTATGTTCTGGAGGATTCAGGTGTGGTTCATCCATGAGTTCAGAAAATTGTTATCACTGCTCATCAATCTGCTCATTCAACCTTCTACACTGAGGATTGTTTTCTAATGAGAGCCTTCAAGACGGTTCCATATCTCATCAAAGAAAATTCATCCATTCAATGGCCCATCCATCCCTTCATCCATCCATCTATTCATCTATCCATCCATCCATCCATCCATCCATCTACTCATTCATCCATCTATTCATCTATCCATCCATCCATCCATCTACTCATTCATCCATCCATCCATCCATCCATCCATTCATCCATCCATCCATCCATTCATCCATCCATCTACTCATCCATCCATCTATTCATCTATCCATCTATCAATCCATCCATCTACTCATTCATCCATCCATCCATTCATCCATTCATCTACTCATTCATCCATCTATTCATCCATCCATTCATCCATTCATCTACTCATCTATCCATTTATTTATCTATCCATCCATCCATCTACTCATTCATTCATCTATTCATCCATACATTCATCTATTCATCTACTCATCCATCCATCTATTCATCTATCCATCAATCCATCCATATACTCATCCTTCCATCTATTCATCTATCCATACATACATTCATCCATCCATCTATTCATCCATCCATCTATTCATTCATCCATTCATCTACTCATCCATCCATCTATTCATTCATCCATCCATCTACTCATCCATCCATCTATCCATCCATCCATTCATCCATCCATCTACTTATCCATCTATCTATCCGTTCATTCATCCATCTACTCATCCATCCATCTATTCATCCATCCCTTCATCCATTCATCTACTCATCCAACCATCTATTCATCC
>JAQMYF010000023.1:47060812-47065812 GCA_030014195.1 Neosilurus mollespiculum
CCATCCATCCATCCTTCCATCCATTCATTCATTCATCCATCCACTTATTAATATATATTTATTATTACCATCCATCCTTTCATTCATCCATCCACCCATCCATCCATTTATTAATATATATTTATTATTACCATCCATCCTTTCATTCATCCATCCACCCATCCATTCATTTATTAATATATATTTATTATTATCATCCATCCACCCATCCATCCATTTATTAATATATATTTATTACCATCCATCCGTTCTTTCATTCATCCATTCATCCATCCTTCCTTCCATCTATTAATTCATCCATCCATCCATTCTTTCATTCATCCATCCATCCATACATCCATCCACCCATCCATACATTTATTAATATTTATTTATTACCATCCATCCATTCTTTCATTCATCCATCCTTCCATCCATTAATTCATTCATTCATCTATCCATCCATCCATCCGTCCGTCCATCCATCCTTCCATCCATTTATTCATTATTTCATTCATCCATAAATCCATCCATCCATTTAATTATCCATCCATCCAATAAATTTCTGAACTGCTTTATCCTACTAGGGTAACAGGGAGGGTGGAGCCTACATCAGCCGACATTGGGCGAATGCAGGGTACACTATGAACAGCTCGCCACACCATCACATGTACAATCGGGCTTAACTTGGACTCGCACTCCGGTTATAAAGAAGAACGTAAGCAGACAAACAGAGTGAGTGGTTATCTATACAGCTGTTCATTTTTAGTCTGAGGAAGTGAGAGAGAGAGAGAGAGAGAGAGAGAGAGAGAGTTCATGCGGTAACAGCTGGAAGAGTTAAATATTTTGAAAATCACGGATGAAAGGATTGTAAAAATAAATTGGCAAAACAATTGAAGAACACTGATTTAAAACAACAAGCAAACAAATGCAAATGATCTGTGGAAGAGATGGTACTTAAAACAGAAAAAGAGAAAAAGAAAAGTTTCTTACCCAAACAGGCAGAGTGTTATTTTTGTACTGTTTATCTCAAACTGTAATTTTTAAAGTGACACTTCAGTGTATTAAAACCATCCTCCTGTCCCTCTGGAATCTCTTTTTAAAGTGACACTTTAATTTACTTTAAATCGTATATTTTAAAAGTGAAGTCATTTAAAAGCTATTAAATTTAAAAACGGCTCATTTCAATGAATGTGAATAAAACACCCTAGAAATATGTAAAGACTTCATTGCGTTTATTCATGACAGTCACATGATAAAGATGGAACAAATGGAGACTGTAGTTAGGATTTTGATTCCCATTCTCTAAACAGTACCATGCACGGGAAGCCCTCCTTATTACAGAGATAGAGCATAACAATCATCTCTGTGCATCTCATTTAAATATCAACATTCATTTTCTGAACCGCTTAATCGTAATTAGGGGCGTGGGGAGGCTGGCGCCCATCTCAGCCGACTCAGGGCGAGGGCAGAGTACACCCTGGACAGCTCGCCAGGCCATCACAGGGCAGAAACACACTGACGGCAATACAGCCTACTCTTTACAAAAATCAGTGATGGTTCTTTTACACGCCTCTCACCACAGACAGTGAGAGACATGGCCGGCCTTTGATAACCCAGTTAGCTGCACTGGGGGTCATTTAAATATAACGTGCATAAAAAATATAATAACCAGGAAAAAAGGATGCGCATTAAAACAAGAGAGGAGCAAAGTAAAGATATAAAGCAAATCGTCCGTCGGGAGAAATAAGACCTTATGCAAGTATTGAACAGATCGACTTCAAAGTTTCTTGATTATTCGATAAATCAGCCTTTCAATACAGAAGCTCAAAAACTTGCCTTTTTTTATATAGCTACTCATTGTGGCCTACTAAAGGGCATTATCAGCATCAGTAATTTAGCCTAAATCTCGATTTCACCAAAAATGTCACTTGCGACCTTATTCCTCCCATTTGACGAAATGCATAAAAATGCATGTACAAAAAAAAAGCCCTGGTTAGTAGAGAGAGAGAAAGACAGAGACAAGGGGCATAACCGAGATCATCTCTGTGCATCTCATTAAAAAATAATGCACATCACCTCCCCCCGCAAAAAAAAGCAAAAAAACAAAAAAAAAAAAAAAAAAAAAAATCGGACTTCAGAAAAAAGGAAAACGCACAAAATCAAGAAAGTGCGGTGCATAATAAAAAACATTAACTCACAACAAAAAGGTAATGCATACAATGTGTACAGGAGGACCAATACAACACGGCTCAAGGCGTTTCCAATTAGCTGCCAGTCAGTTGTTAGTTGTCAGCAAAGTTAGGACTTCAGCAAATAAATCGAGTCCCAAGTTGTATTTGTATATTGGGACAACAGTAATAAAGTTTAATGGTCTAATCGAGCTATAACTCTAATTAATTTTCACTGTGCATGACAACGTAGTCACTGAGAACAAGGACAGAGAGAGACACAGATACACATGCCACACACACACACACACACACACACACTCAGAATATTCACGGTGCTGCTGCTCTGATTGCTGTACTTGTGGTTCTTAATAGCTGTGTGATTAAAGTAGGTGTAGAGAGCGAGGATTAAACTTACAAAAGCACGGATACGCTGCAGATACATCTATCTGCGTGTGTGTGTGTGTGTGTGTGTGTGTGGCTTGTCTAAGAGCGTCGGTGAGTCAGGAACCTCTCACACACCCCCACACCCTGAACTCTACATCACACAATTACAGCATATTTAAAAACACATTAACACCACTCCAACAGCACTTTTACACACACACACACACACACACACACACACACACACACACACAATGATTATGCAGATAAGGTTGCTTTTCTCCTCCACACACATTTTATCAGAAGCGGTGAGTTGAAGAGACGAATGAAGAGAATCAAAGCTCCTTAGTCACAGAGGTCTGGAGATGAGGAAGGTGATGGAGGGAGAGTGAGACAGGTCGGAGTGAGAGACTGAGTGCACTGAGTGAGAGTGAGACAGGTGGGAGTGATGGACTGAGTGCAATGAGAGTGGTCAGAGTGAGACAGGTGGAAGTGATGGTGGGGAAAAAGAAAGAGAGAAACAGGCAGAAAGACAAACAGAGAGAGAGAACGGACACAGCAGGTGACTAAGTGAGAGGCAGAGAGAGAGAGAGAGAGAGAGAGAGAGAGAGAGAGAGAGAGAGAGAGAGAGAATGAGAGAGAGAAACAGACAGAGAGACACAAAGAGAAACCAACAGATAGAGCAAGTGACGGAGTGGGGGGCAGAGAGAGAAAGAGAGAGCGACTGAGAGAGAAGGGGAGAGAGGCCGCCTTCTCTTTAGGGTTAGTGTACATCGTAATTTTGAATGTTTGTGCTCATGTGTGAATAAACTACGTTTTAGTTCAATAGAGAAGGATGGAGGACTGTGTGCACCTCATTACAGATTATTTTTAAATACACATGGTCAAACACACTGGTGCGACTCCAGTTTATCTCTCTATCGTCTTCCTCTCACTAAACACCATTGAACTGTATTTAGACTGGAACGGTGATCGGTTGGTTTGTACGTTATTTGGAAATGTGGCACAGAGCCGCCCTATTGGAAACAGGAACATGGTGGTTAGAATATAAGTGAATAATGGGAGACCACGGCTAACATACTGAAAAAAAGCAAAATCCATGAAAGGAAAAAAGAGGTTATGCCATAAACTGCAATAATAGCCAGAACGTAGAATCCAGAAGAGCTGGAATAACATTCCACAGTTTTGACCTATTAATAGCTAGATATGGCCTAGATACGACTAGGCCTAGGCTGATTTCTATGAATAACTGTTATAGTCTGTCAGACTGTCTAGACTCGATCTATTGAAGATGTAGATCTCTATAAAGTATAATTCAGATCTAGACTCTAGAAAGACTTATATTCTTATATTTCTATTAGAAACGTAGTAGTATAATATTTATACAATGTAGTGTTAATGGATGTATTTATAAGACATTTCTCAAGTGCCATCATTTTCTATGTATATACTATTGTGTTTGTACAGGAATTGAATGATTACTAATTAATATTAAGAAATAATGCAAAATCCAAGCACACATTGGAACAAAATCTATACTACTGTAGAATGAGATATTAGCAACCAGGTCATTTTAGCTATTTTTAGCATTTATGAAAATTGATAGAATAACATGAGGCTAATATAAATTGTTCATATGATTCAAAGAAACTTCAGGGGAAAAGTTAGTAAATGCGAATTTACACTTTGATAACATTAGTGACGTACATGTACACTTGTATGATACGTCTCTTGGGTCAAACTGCTGAAATTTAGAGTAAAGCAACCAATGTAGTAATGTGAAAGTTATTAAATAATAAAATCCCAGGTTCAGACGACAAACTGAATGGATTTATAAAATGTTCGTGAAATATGGCTGTTGTGTATAGTAAGCTGTTTAATATTGTATTGAGAACAAGTGTGGAATTTAACCTGATGTGTGCATGTAGTCAGAAGGTTTTTACTAAAGAAGAGGAACAAAAAAGTGCTCTAATAATTATAGAGGTATAGGTTGCCTTAGTAAACCATCTTTAATTTTCTGTATGATTACTTAAGCTTATAATGTACTTTAATTATAATAATATATATATTTTTTAATTTTATAGCTATTTTTGCAATGTTTCTTACAATATTTTCACATTTTATGTTGTTAAATTCACAGCACACCCACTTTGGGTCAATTTAGAAGTAAAAAACTTAAACTAAATAAATATAAATAAAGTACTAAGACTATAAAACACTCGTGAATTTTTTTCAAATGCCCTGTTTAGAAATGTTAAAGTACAAATTGAATTATTGATATGTACATGAGATGTAATGGCGGCGTGTAATTGCGAGATTTTCATCCAATCATCGTTCCAGTCCAAATACAGTTCAATGATAAACACATGTAGATCTGAAGAGCTGTCAGGAGCATGAACACTCACATCGAGTCCCCATTAATATGGAGCAGGGGTGTTAATATAGAGGGGGCAGGGCATATGT
>JAQMYF010000023.1:47086982-47103318 GCA_030014195.1 Neosilurus mollespiculum
CACACACACACACACACACACACACACACACACACACACACACACACACACACACACACAGAGAGACAGAGAGAGAGAGAGAGAGAGAGAGAGAGAGAGAGAGAGAGAGAAACAGAAGATAATAAGAATATATATATATATATATACACACAGGAGAGTGATTAATATGCAGCTCTTTGGAATTCAACCAAGCAGGTGATAGGATTGTTGACAGTAAACTGCATATTGTTAACCCTATACTAACTCGCAAAGGCAAAGGTTGGCCTTTATTTTTTTTTAAGTGTTTTGGCTTAAATAGTTCTCTCTCTCTCTCTCTCTCTCTCTCTCTCTCATTGTTGCACATCACCTTTCAGCAGCTGTGACAGCCCTGTCTCCCAGCTCCAAGTTACACACATGAAGTGCAGTCCGACATACAGTCCTAGTACACACATGAACATTCATGAACACACACACACACACACACACACACACACACACACACACACACAGTGATACAGTGTTTTCTTCCTTATCCTTTTGTTTCTAAAAGTCATTCTTCTTCTGTCCTCATCATTTTGGCATTACTATCAGTATTGACACAAATTTTAACATCCATTCTCACTGTATAAAACATGCTCCCACTTTTGTTCTTACTGCCACACACAAACACACACAAACACACACAAAAAAAAACTCTCTACACTCTCACAGTCTTTAATTGCCTCACAATAGAGCTGCAGTCTGGACAGGATTACTTTAACAATGGTCGCTTCAGCCAGTTAAGATCGTCCGCTTCCCGCTGATGTGGAGAACAACTCACTGCAATCGATCTGGTTAATCCACTAACATAATACACACTGCTGTATTTCCTCTGTCACACACTCCCTCCCACTTTCCCTCATCTATTCCATCAACATGTGCATATGTCTGTTAAATGCTCCACCTTTCATTTTTGTGTGTGTGTGTGTGTGTGTGTGTGTGTGTGTGTGTGTGTGTGTGTGTGTGTGTGCGTGTGTGTGCGTGTGTGTTGGAGGGTATAGGACAAATTTACATCATGAACAAACTTTGAAGATTGCTGATTCACAGAAAAACAATATATCCAGGACAGAAGGTCACAAGTCAGTGCTTGACATCACTTCCTGTGGTACTCTTATATTAAACAGAAGGTCATTCTGTTGCTCATCACTTGTGGCCAGCTTTGCAGAGTGCAGTGTGGGTCAGCAGCCAAGGACAGCTATGAAACATTTAGACTAAAAGGGCACAGTGACCCACTTTACAACATCTCTCTCTCTCTCTCTCTCTCTCTCTCTCAGAAGTGTTTCTCCTTGTCCTATTTCCTCACTCTGTATAAATCCCGATGACATGTACTACATCATGAAAAAAGAAGCCCACTAGGAAGATTGAAGGCCACAAGCAGACCCAGAGTTGTGCAAGAGTTCCTGTATTATACCTTAATTCAAGAACTTGAAAATCACAGAGTATCCATGGCATGGTAGTAAATTGTTCCCAGGGAGATAGAACAACAGCTCTCCACTCTACTGTACAGCTTAGTGAGCTTCTGTTACTCCCAATGCACACAGGAGCAGAAAGAAAGAGAGAGAAAGAGGGAGAGAGAGGGAGGGGATGCTGATCGAGATGAAACAGGAGGTAGTGAAAAGCGACGTTATAGGGCTGCTATTAGATGTCAGTGCCTTTTGTGTCTGTGTCAATGGGAGTAGATTAAAGTATTTGAAATAATCTTACTGGGGCATAAAGTGGATTTGGGAGAAAAAAGTTAGAAAAGATGAGAAATGTGACGGAGAATCTGTTGTACAGGATGGACACGTACTAACTCACTGCTGTTTTCTTTTGGTATGACTTACTTCTAATTCCGCAGAAGCATTTTAAACCAAAGAAAAAAGTTAGCCCTGAGCCCTGACAACTCACAACATTAACATAGAATAGATAGACCGCGCATCCAGTAGGGTTAGTTACAGCCGCTATGGCCAATCGGTGGCAACTTCCTGTAGTATCAAAAAGCCTGGTCTAAACATTTCACTCTCTGTCATAGAGACATGGGTTTCTGTTCATTTCTCAGTAACTATGAGACCTAAAGATTTCATCTATGACTCTTTGCTACTCTCTTGCTCCTGAAACTCTCATATACTCTAATATAATACATGCATGTGCCTCAGTGTTCCAAATCCCCATAAAAATAACAATAGAATCTGTGGTCATGTGTATCATTCATTCATTCATCCATTTTCTAAGCCGACTAATCCTAATTAGGGTCATGGGGAGGCTGGCGCCCATCTCAGCCCACTCTGGGCAAGGGGCGGGGTATACCCTGAACAGCTCACCAGACCATTGCAGGGTCAACACACAGAAATATTCACACGTACACACACACCTAGGGGCAATTTGTAACCACCAATCAGCCTACTGTACGTTTTTTGAACTGTGGGAGGAAACCAGAGTACCCGGAGGGAACCCACGCAAGCATGTGGAGGACATGCAAATTCCACACAGAAACACCCCGAGCCCCAGAATCGAACCCAGGACCTCCTTGCTTTAAGGAAAACGTGCTAACCACCGCGCCACCGTGCCGCCCTGGTCATATGTATCCTGATATAAAATGTAGCTACAGTTTATTTCACCCATATTCCTTTTGGTTTTAATGCGGTCCAGTGTGGAGACTGAGCTGTGAGGCCTCTGAAGCTTCATGTAAAGCTTGGAGGAAATGTCTGAGCGGGCTATGGAAGTTATCTAGTATGAATTATTGTTATGTTATTGAATGATTATAAACTTATTGTATACCTGAGTCACAGGTTCACAAAATTCATTATAAAAGGACGAAATAGCAGAAATTGTATTTTAAATATATAGTAACTAAATTAAGTCTAAAAAAAACCTCATGTCAGAAGCAGGTAACTATAGAGAATCAGGAAATATGTACAAAATGTGACAGATCCTCCACAACTGGCACTTACAAAATGATTCATGCACACAACCGCACAGCATGACTTCACCATGCTGGCAAACCTATTTTGCCACTAGCGGAAGTCATGGCTTATTGGCTGTCCACTCCAGGCCATGTGTGGTATGTTCTATTCTATGTCTATGACTCCTATTCCCCTCAAAACAAGTGATTTCACACCTTTGCTTGATTTCCGCTAACACTGAACCTACACTGCAGTGAGGCTGGGATTTGTTCATTTAACTATCTAATAAAGCATCATAAGTTGACTTTATTCTGTCAACATTCCTGCAGTTTTGTCAAAGCAGCCAATTGCAGTTGCTTATGAGAGGAAGCTAATTAGGAAATGATCCTCATTACTATTCCAGAGATATTAGTGCTAGCTTGGCTAATTACTGCTGTAAAATCTAATCAGCTGTTTGAAACAAGAGCACACTAATGAGCTCTTATTTATTCAACTAAGGAACACTGGTGCAAACAGAGATTTGAATTCATATTTTGGATGCATTTGCATTGGGTGTGTGTTTACTTGAACCCCAGATTTAGCAGCATTGCTAAAAAGTTTAATTCTTTAAACTGCTTCACGCTTTCATACACTGTCATTTTTGCATGACCTGTTTTCCTGTCCTGTATGTACTGAGGGATGGAGAGGTAACTCTCCTTTAATTCTGTTTGTCTTTAGCCATCACTTAGCTTCTCACCTGAGCCCAAGGGTGCGCATGCTAGGTCAGAGCACAGCTGGGAATCTGCTTCTAGCACCTCCATTCTAACACCAGTGCCATGAAATAGAATTCCATAAAAAAAAAAAAAAAAAAACATTGGATACAGTGCAACAAATGAGTGAAAGGAGGACAACAGTTAAGAAAAGTGGGCAGTGATGGGCAGAGAGAGAGAGAAGTTGTGTGTATGTGTGTGTGTGTGTGTGTGTGTGTGTGTGTGTGTGTGTGTGTCGAGGTGAGGCCATGTGGCATAGTGAGGGTGCAGCTGTCTCTGTGAACTGTGAAGCGTTCTGGCCCAGTGAAGCAGAAATGAGCTCAATACACACACGCTCACACACACCCAGCATCCAGGTAGTACCCTTTCTCACAAACAGCTTTCCATACAGATAGAGCCCAAGTGAAACTACGACAGCTGTGTTCATCTGATAGCACCATGGCTCATTAACACACAAACACATGGACACAAATGACAAACTCTTGTGTAGACATCTGCCCTCAACTTCAACTCGAAACTCTCCTCCATTACAAGCTCACAGCAAAGGAACCGAAAGGAACCCTCTGTAGAACACTTAGTCAATGATGTGAGTGAAAAGTCAACGTCTTCCATGTGTCTTGATCAATTTCTGGACAGATTAGAAATTCCATACTGTTTTAACTACACTGTAAATTGTTTTCTTGTGAAGCATGTAGCATTTTTATTTGTTTGTTTGTTTGTTTGTTTATTTAGGTGATGTACAGAGCAGTCATTTAAAACTGTTTTTTAAGTACTTTGTGTTCATATCCTAGTCCATCAGTGAATATTACTCAGACATTTGAATGATAAGCATAGTCAGTGAACTCTGGAAAGTGAATCAGTGTATACTGAATAACAGAAAAGCTTAGCCTGGTTGATTCTGTGATGACGCTGTCTGCCTTCAATTTACACACATGCTTCACGGCCTTATGGTAGGCAACAGCACTTGTTCAAAGTTATTCTTAATCAAATCTTTATATTAAAGTCTGCAAAATCTCAGACAGTTAGCTGCTATTATAATGATCTTTTGACGTTTGATGTAATGAAGTTAACATGTAGTACGGCTTTAAAAATAATCACTTTCAGTGTCTCAGGTGTTTGTGCTTAAATATATGAATCCTGGTGCAGATAGTTTCCATATAGATTTTAATCCAAGCCTTTAATCTAAACCTCCAACAAAATCTATCAGGCAATAGCATAAATCAAAATCCTATACGTGTACATGTTAACTTGGGCCTTGATGACATCATCATTCTGAGACTCAGCTTTCAAATAAATGGCTATATAATCGTTAAAACAGGAGATATCATTCTCAGATTTTGCGAACAGAAAGAAATAAATCCAGAGATTTGAATGAGATTAAGTTTTAACCAGTGTTGTCTTCTCCTTTAATTTCGAGCTGAGTGGGTTAAGAAGAATTTGCACAGGAGACACACACCACTGAACCCAGTGGCCTACAGAAAGGCTGAAACTATTCTTGCTACTGGTTTTGTTTGTGCAGTAACTCTTCTGTAAACAAATGGTTCTTTCCTTCACACAAAACAAATGAGGCTGTTTTGGTCTTCACAAGTGATGCTGAGTGCTTTGAACTGCAGGCTTTGATTGGACGGATGTTTTCTGTAAAAAGCCACGGAGGCAGAGAGCGAGCTCTCACACTACACTACTAATGATTGTGGGTGTGTAAGTGCTGGAGTGAGTGTCTCTCTTGCTCATAAACTGTAATAATGGTCATTGAAATAAATATGACTGATAGTTCAGCGCTTTTCAATTCTTTCTGAAGTGGCGATTCACCAAAGAGGTCATCATCTCATCACCTCCAGGTTTTTTTTATAGAGCTTTCATCAGACAGCATCAGAAAAAACATTCATGTTCTCTCTCTCTCTCTCTCTCTCTCTCTCTCTCATGCTCTCTCTTACACACACACGCACGCACACACACACACACACACACACACACACACACACACACACACACACACACACACACACTCTTCCTTTCTTCATCTTCAAGAAACTGAACTTTTTTGTTTCATCCTCCTGTGTTTACACTTAACATTAAATCAACAATATGAACAATAATCACTAACACACATCACTAACACACACCAATTCATACTTACACAACAAATACCACAACAATAAATACTAACACAATAAATTAACATGTCAACACTCCACTGATTTCTGGCCTTGAAATTTTACACTCCCTTTTTCTTTATATCTCAAACTTCTCTCTCTCTCTCTCTCTCTCTCTCTCTCTCTCTACTTTTGTATCACATTTTCACTCTGTACATTACTCACACTGTTTAATAACATAGACAGAGAGAGAGAGAGAGGGATGACTGGGGAGATAGAGAGATGACTGGAGAGATGGATTTATTTTGCTCACATCGTAAACAGTACTATAAACCATGTAAATGCAGGAATGTGATTTAACACTTATTCACTGAAGGCGAGGGAGATATCTCCGAATCATCAATGAGATGAAACCTTGTGATATCCACCAAGTCTGAGGTGAATAAGAATTACTGTAGATATGACACGAGAACCTAAAAAATAAACTAAACCAAGATTTTGATAATTTAAATTTATTTATATTTATATTAACCATGACAGAGGCAGGTCAGGTGAGCTCTGGGTGCTATGTAGCTAAACTCACCTGTTTAGATTACTCATTCAAAGTTTAGTACATACTACACAGAAGTGAAAGTTATTTATTTTTCTATTTTAAAGTGTGATAGTGATGATGTGCCAAATGATCATAAAAATCTGTCAGTGTCTGTCATTTTAATGAATGTATTATCCATTTAGAATAATGTATTTTAATCCCCTGGCAGAGGACCAATCAGATCACACTGTTTGTGTGTAGTATATACTAAACACAGTTATGCTATTCTTTTCTGACAGTCTGTGTTTGTGTGGGCATTGGTGGTTCAGTGGTTAAGGCTGTGGGTTACTGATCAGAAGGTCAGTGGTTCAAGCCTCAGTACTACCAAACTAGGCCCTTGAACAAGGCCCTTAACTCTCAACTGCCAAGTTGTGTAAAAATGTAAGTTACTCGGGATAAGAGCATCTGCCACATGCCATAAATGTAAATGTGTGTATGATTGACAGTAAACTGTTTGGATGTACACGTGGATAAAGATCCGAATCGAGTGGCTCTGATCTGGGAGAAAGATGAACCAGGGACGGAGGAGCGAGTCACGTACAGGTTAGGAAACGCCCCCTCTCTGTCTCTCTCTCCTTCTCTCTTGTGAGATTATAGTAATAATATTGACCATGAATACATTTAATTGTTTAACCCGTTTTGTGGGAGTGTGAATGCGTTTGTGTAGCGGTTTAACCCGTTTTGCGGTGGTGTTGATTGACAGGATCTTTATCATTCTTTCAGGGAAAGTGGTGAGTGCTGAAGTCGTTAAACTGAAATTCGCTCCTGCTGATTTCACAGCTCTAAGTGATGGAATTTGCTGACAGCTCCTTTCCTTTAAAGGACAATAAAATTTTTGCATGACAGTTAAGTCACAGCTCAAAGGTCAGACTGTTCAGAGAGATAAACTACTGGAATGTTTAATGACATTTCAGTTTGTTGAGTTGAGAAACTCACATTTTACCTTTTAAACTTCCCCATTCACAAGTGAATATCTGATGTGTAATATCTTCCATTATCAGTTCATTTTAGATCAATTTAATGGATTCCTGGTAAAACCTCATCAGCTCACAGGCTTAGTATCTCTTATTCACCTGTTTTACATCTTGTTTTGGTTCTGTATCTGTTTATAATAACTGTAACAAGGCCACGTGAATGGAGAAATGATCTTGTGTATGCGCAATAACTTGGCAGCACAACACCGATTCATAGAAAGTGAAAAAGTATGAGATCAAGTTTTAAGAAACAGAAGGCATATAATTTCAGTGGAAATAAAAAAGGTGGTGATGTTTATTAATATCATGGTGCTTGTTGCAGGGTGTTATTAACACCACGTGTACAGGAGTTAACAAATGGTTTCAGAAAGACATTGTGGCCGATTCCATTTCATTCCCAAGAGATAGCACTGTATTTCATCTTTAAATGATAAAATTCAAAATTAGCTGATGCAGGTTAAAGTTCACTCAATCAATAGATTTACATCACTGTGTGACCACTGAGGTGATAATGCACTGTTTGTTTATTTATTCATTAAAGTGTGTGTCAGTGAGAGAATCTTTTATCAACATATCAGAGCATGATCTCTGATCCAATTCTCACTTAAAACTTACCAATAGGAGGACAAGAATTATCAAGGAGCCGGTACAGATACAGTAATGACGACGGAAAAACTTAAATAAAATGTGTGGAGTCGGTTTCTGATATTCGTTCCCGCTGAGTGACGACTCAACCAGAACGAAGCGGTGTTTAATCACATGTCTGCAACACACACACACACACACACACACACACACACACACACTAACATGCACACTAACACACACACACACACACACACACACACACACACACTAACATACACTAACACGTTAACCCAAACTAACACACACACACACACACACACATACACTAACTTGAACTAATCCACACTAACATACACTAACACACTAACCCACACTAGCATGCACTAACCCACACTAACACACACTAACACACACTCTGTTAGAGGATCCGACACACTATTGTTCTGGCTCTCTATAGTTTGAGTCATGGTAGGTAATCTCACCCAGTAAAACCGTGAGCGTGGGAGTGAATAGGATTGACGGTGTAATGTTTGGTTACAGAGTTCAGGAAATTTAATGCTGAGGAAACTTTGTAAAATCCAGTTTAAAGACGCCGCTTGTATGACCGGGTGGATGATGAAACATTTCTCGAAGAAATTTGTTAATTGGAAACGACATACCATAATGTGTGTGTGTGTGTGTGTGTGTGTGTGTGTGTGTCATTTAGTACTTCATGTTGTAGTGTTAGTGCTCGTTGCAAGATGGATAGATAGATGGATAGATAGATAGACAGACAGATAGATAGATAGATAGATAGATAGATAGATAGATAGATAGATAGATATCAAGTATCTTACCAGCAGAAAGTATAAAGATTAATGTCAAGTGTAAACAAGCCCAGTGTGAGTTCAGTTCAGTGTGTCGAGGTCAGTATACTTGATACGCAACCTTCTTGCGGGAAGGGTCACTAGCGGTGTTCCGTGTTCTCACTGCTGTAAGAAGCCCTAAGAGTTGGTGCTGAAAGTGGGAGGGAGTACAGATATTTTAGCGGCCTGGTTGAAGATGCGCTTTCTCTGCAGTGAGATATCTGGGGTGAGGGCGCAACCATTTATAACCAATCAGAAGGGCACAACCATTCATAACTATTCAGAAGGTTACAATCCATGATGTTGTGCTCCACGTTCCTCCTATGACGATGTGAGGACGTTCTCTGTGAAAGGTGGACTGGTTGGTGTTTTTGAACATCACTGAGTTGCTGGAGGAAGTGCAGGTCTTTCTGTGGTCTTTGCGCAGGTCTTTGTGCAGGTCTTCATCAAAGGTTTATGGTTGACCTTTAAATGGGATCAAGTACAGCGTAACCGTGGGTGAGAGGCCCAATTTTTCAGTCTGTCTGTAACTCTGTATGTGCTTAGGAATGTCTGGGTTCTGTCAGGGTTCTGGGTTGATCAAAGATTTGAACTGGGCTTTGATGAGTTCTATGTCTATGTCCGTTATTTTCGAGCTGTGGGAAAGTAACTGTTGTTTCTGCTCTAACGTTTCAGGCCAGTTCAGCTGTTGGAGTCTCATCATCGCTATTATTATTAACAATTCCAGTAAAAATGGTGTGTTTGTGTACCCGAACTGGTCTGTTGTAAGATGTAAACTGATTGGTGTAGGTAGTGCTGAGGTTGATATTGTAAAACACTGTGGGACTGAACACTGAACACTGGCGTTAGGATCTGTAGTAAATGTTATTGTACACTGGGGACTGGGAACACTGGTTGGATAAGCGTGTTTGGGACCGAAAGGTTGTTGATTTGATTCCCGGACCAGCAGGGAAAAAAAAAAAGACAACCCCCCCTTCCCTTCCTCCACCATAACGGCTGAAGTGCCCTTGAGCAAGGCACCTAACCCCCAACTGTTCTCTGGGCACCGTAATGTGTGGCTACCCACTGCTCCTCTGTGTGTACTCGCTGTTTACGTGTGTGTGTGTGTGTGTGTGTGTGTGTGTGTGTGTGTGTGCTCACTTTGGATGGGTTAAAATGTACAGCCAAGTTTCTCTTGCGGGATTAATATAGTGTATCAAAATAAAAAAATCGAAAAAACAGTAGAGATGAACAGTCAGAACTGATCTGACCCCGCTGCATTCCTTGCTTTCTTTTTTTGAAAAGCCTCATGAGAAAAAAAAAGAGGTGAGGGAAGGAGGGAGAGGGTTGTGTTGGGTAGAGCAGGGTCCTAGACTGGCGGTAAAGTGGGCCTCTTTTTGTAGTTTGTTGTCTTTTCCACACTTTTCCAGACTGCTCTGGGGTTAGTGCCACTGGCCTGCTATTGGTCCAGACTCAGTTTTTCTGATTGCAGACGCAGATTATATTTGGCAGACATATAAATTTTCCCATCTGCTACCACTTTACAATAGCATGGTTCTGCTCCGGAGGCGTGGGTCCACACAGAGCCGGATGTGACATCACTGTGATCAGACATTTCGAATCCGGTAAACGTGTCTCTGTAAATGGTATTTTTACAGCGTTGTTTCTGCAAATGTGTCTAAACGAGGCTCTTAGGAAGACCCAGTTAGCTGACCTGATTATTGTAGCAGTGGTCCGGTGTTTTATTTCCCCTTGATGGACCTCTCAGCTGTTGTACATAATACAACAAGGAGTGTGTTAGACAGGTTGCAGTAATGTTACTGGAGAGTCTGGAGTGTCTTCCTGTATTCATGGATGTGTGGTGTACTACTTCAGTAATGGTGGTAGAGTTAACATTAGCTTGCGGTGGGATATGGATATCAGTTACATGCAGATTACCACAGGAAGTAGAAGAGGCTGTATGTAATGTATAGAACCTCGAGTTCTAGAGGACAGACCGGTTGGGGTACTATGGTGGAGTTGGAGCACCGGTGTTGGTGCACCAGGTATGTCCCAGGTCTCTGAAAGGCAGGTGGCGGATCATTATTTGTAACTACAGATATCTTGGATCAGAAGAAGTTTGCTCATGTTATTTATTTATATATTATCCTGACCGATCTGATGTTAGAGAGTAGCACAGTTGGAAGGGTGGGTCAGTAGAGATGATTTTTCAAAATCTTTATTTTATCTCCGAGCTTGTACTTGGATGAGTGAGATGGCCACCATCTTAAGACTGAAATTGTAATAAACAGGGAATTGTGTGGAGGAGAAAACTCTGAAACGTCATGATGTCTGTGAACGTTCTCATATTGGTTCTGTACAGTGTGTGTGTGCGTCCTGATGATGGATGAGGTAAATATTGTCTTTGATCTAGTGTTTTGTGCAGCGTGTGTGTTGGAGACGCTGCTGGCCTCCTGCTGGAGATTGATTCACACCGTGCCTCTGGTCTGATCTAATCCGAGGTCTGTTCCAGTTGTGTGTTTAATTTATTTTGTGAAAATGTTTTGAAGCTGAATTTAGAAGGAGGGTGGAGTGCGTGGAGATGATTACACACACTGAGCTAAAATTATATCTAAATTATGTTTATGTATAATCTAAGCCTTGTTAATATATATCTAAGCCTTTATGTAAAGGTTTACTGACAAAACCACACACACACACACACACACACACACACACACACACACACACACACACAAACACACACAAACACACACGCACACACAGTTTGAAGTATAAACACTTTTGGATGCTAAATTAAGAAACGCAGCTACTTTTTCCATCATATCACTGACCTGATCCACACACACCCACACACACACACACACACACACACACACACACACACACACACACACACACACACACACACACACATAAAATGATTCACATTTTAAATATCAGTGACTTAAATGATCAATAGGCTACTTGTGCATGTGTGTGTGTGTGTGTGTGTGTCCATGTGTTTGAAAAACTCAACATAAACATGAACAGCACAAAGAAACAGTTTCCTATTTATACTTCTATAAGATCTCACGTCACATCTGGAAAGCATCAGGAACGCTTACATACAGATGAACCTCCACATGGAATTCGTATAACCCCGACCATTAGGTCCAGCAGGGATTCTACAGCTCAACTACATTAACACAACATTGCTAGAATATTAATACAACATTACTACATAACTACATTACTACAACATCACTACAATAGTACTACAACGTTACAAAAACATAACCATAATCATACTACAACCTAACTGCAATATTACATTATTAAAGCATTACTACATTACTATATTACTGCAAACTACAACATAACTACATTACTACAACACTACAATAGCACTACAACATAACTATGTTAATACAACCATACTACAACCTAACTACAATATTACAACATTATTACAACACCACATTATTATATTACTGCATAACTACAACATAACTAAATACTACATCATTACAATATTACTATATAACAACAACATAACTACATCACTACATTACAATATTACTTCAATAATTACTACATTACTACATTACTGCATTACTACATTAATACAACATTACTACATAATTACAATATTAGCACAACATTACTAAAATATTACTACTTTACTACAACGTTTGTACAATATTACTATTTCCTAACATCATTACATTACTGCAATATTACTACAACATTACTACAACATTACTTCAACATTACTACATCACTAAAGTATAACTACAAAATTACTAAAGTATCACCCAACATTGCAACAATATTACTTCAACATTACTACAGCATTGCTAAATCCCCAAATTCAAGTTGGGGTACTGATCAAATCTTAAACTTAATATTTTAATCCCAATAGAAAATAAACAGAATAATATTATATAATATTTTTTATGTGGTAGTAAAATGTCTCACTGTAAACATTTCATATGTTTTCTGTGTTCTTGGGAATTGAATCTGGGTTTATGAGATTTGAAAATTAGCATCCCAACTTTTTCGAATTGGAGTATTATCTGCAAAAACTTTTCTTTATAAGGAAAACATCCAGGTAAACCTTGACCAGGTCTGTAAGAAGCATGCTGGATCAAGGTGTTCTGGTATGATGAGACCGAGGTTGAACATTCTATTCATAATTCCTAAAGGTATGTTTGGTACACAAGCTGTCCAGGGTGTACCCCACACTCACCCAGAGTCAGCAGATGGGCGCCAGACTCCCTGCGACCCTAATTAGGATTAAGCAGCTCAGAAAATGAATGAATTATTGATTGGTACAAATCCATCACTGCAAAGGGAATTGAGCTACCGACCTTTCGGTCCCAAACCCGCTTCTCTCACCATTAGGCCACGGCCTAATGAGGAACAATGGGTGAAGAATACCAAGTTAAACTGTAGCGTGTGGAAAGTCTTAAAATTACTGAATGATGTCATCAAATCAAAAGGTGCTTCAACAGAGTATTAGGTTAAGGGTGTGTTTATTTAGTTCTGATAAACACATGGAGACAAATTGATTACTGGAGTAAAATAATCAACTTCTGAATGGGATTAATAACTATTTCATCACACACACACACACACACACACACACACACACACACACACACACACACACACCTCTTCAACACGAATTGTTCGCATTCCTGTAGGTGTCTCTGTGTGTGTGTGTGTGTGTGTGTGTGTGTGTGTGTTCTGTAAACATAAGAATGAATGAGTCACGTTTTGCTCTGGTCATGTGACCTCCCCCAGGGTGATTAAAGGGTTGAAGGTGTCTTCAGGATGAAATTCCTCCCTCTCTCCTCCTCAGGGTTCAGACTGTATCAGATATTTTTCCATCCATTCAGAAATATTTATAAAATAATTATTTAAAAGCCTCTGAGAGGAAAACTTTGTTAATCTTTTCCCCCTTTTCTCCCCTAATTTTAGTCGTGTCCAATTCCCACTCGTAAAGTATTGCCTTCCCTATCACACGGCCACCACCAACCAGGGAGGGGCGTAAGCATGCTCATGCCCCCTCCATGACATGCAATACTGCCTCTCGCCTCTTTTCGAACTGCTGTGCATGTGTCTTTGGGGACGCCCCCTCGTATGAATGAGCTCACGGATACCCATGATTGGCTGGTGATCGCTGTGAGTGACAGTGTAGCGAGTGTATGCCATCCCTCCCTTCTGTGAGAGCTCGGCCAATTAGCTCCCATGGACTCCCGGACCCGGATGGCTGTGGCGTCAACCAGTATTCGAACTAGCGAAATCCGTGTTGATAGTCACGCACCTTGTCGATGCTCCACTTGGGAGCCTGAGAGGTAAACTTCAGGCTGTCCGCTGATCGTGGTCACGTCTACACCCGGACAGGATTCTCTACTAAAGCACCCCTATGTCCCTATTTAGAGTGCATACATGTCACATGATCAAAATGCCTGAACCCGATTGGATTAGAGAAGTTATGTTTTTCCTAAACAGAAGGATCGAGCTGTGTTACTTTCAGGACTTACAGATCAGTATCTTGGTTCTCTGTAGGAAGGTTTGTGATGTGAGTGTAGATACTTAAAGAGTAAAAACCAGTAATTCCCAAAAGAACTATATCTTCGACCAAAACGTCAAACTCAGTATGTTCATAAGTTGAATTACTGAGTCACAAAGCATTTGTACTCCCTCCTTCATTCCTCGTCTTTATACAAAACACTGAGAAAAAAAGAACAAACCTTTATTTATTTATTTATTTATTTATTTAATGGGAAAATCCCCTGAGGTTAAAGTTCCCTTCAGGCGTATTGATGGATTATAACTCTGAGTTTTATGATCTTACTCCTGGACACATTTCGCTTTCTGACATCGACGCTGCATTGAGTTTCTGAGATACGGAGGATGTTTCACACTTAACTGTGGAGGATCCGAACAGTTCTGATCCGAAATCGGATCATAACCCAGTTTATTATTCTCAGTTTAGAGTCTTTATCAGACGTTAGTGATCAGCTGAGATTTAATGATCTGGTGGAAAGATCACGGCGTGTCTCTAAATGATAAATATAAGATAAATTAGCACATGAGGATTGTCCCTCTTAAAACGAGATTTTTATTGATAATGAGATGGAATTAAATTGTAAGATCTCTAGAGGGAGCATTAATACTGTGAACCTATAAACGTCTTCTTTTAAACACTTTAACCTCATATTACACAAAAAGAATGTGAATAATGTATAAATTCCCCCCGGGATTAATCCCCTGTGTTCAGAAACTCCAGATGATCTCACTCACATGTTCTGCTTCGCACTTATTAACCCTTTAACGTCCAAATGTTTAGTCACTGGTCCATCCAACTATCCGAATCTTTTGCATTTTTCACAAACTGGAGGCATTTTTATTCTTTTATTCTTTTATACCTTTGTGTTGATATAAGTTGTAGAAAGGTGAACATAGAACTTATATAAATTTTTACCTTTGCCAAAGAGGTTATGTTTTTGCCTGTATTTGCACAGAAAAAGTTATAAACAGATTTTCGTGAAATTTTGAGGGAAGGCAGAGAATGGGTCAAGAAACAAATTATTAGTTTTTCGATTGCCTCCTCCAAGGAGGTTAAACAGGAGAGAGACTGTATTTTCTTGGTGGAGGTTTGCGCTCTCTGAGTTCTTCTAGTGAATGTATTTTCTAAATGTTAAGTAACATGCTTTCCAGATTTTAGTATAAAAGTTTGATTGAAACGGATCAGGGGATTCCACTTTACTTTCCCTCTCATCGAATCTGGAGAATTATTTTTTTTATTAAGACCGCCCATCACAGGTCACAGATGGGGGGTGGGGGGTCTTCCACAGTTTGTGTAACATGCTGTGGTGTCGTCTCTCTTCAGGGAGCTGCTGGAGATGACCTGCCGGATAGCAAACACGCTGAAGAGTCACGGCGTGAAGAAGGGAGACCGCGTGGCTATCTACATGCCCGTGTGTCCCACGGCGGTGGCAGCCATGTTGGCATGTTCGAGAGTTGGAGCCGTTCACACCGTAGTGTTCGCTGGATTCAGTTCTGACGCTCTGGCGGACAGGATTCAGGATGGTGAGGACATGGGAAGCGGGACGGGGGACGAGGGACGAGTGGGACGCTGCACATTTATACTGCAAACTTTGGGAACATAAGGGCAACATTAATCTCTAATTCATTCAATTCATGTAGTGTAACTTCACAACCATGACAGAACATTCTGGAAAAGGTTCCCTCTGATAGAAGGAAATATTTCCATGTCACTTAAAAGCTTCAGCAGGACAGAAAACTAAAACAAACTGAGATGTCTGAGTCAGTGTTTTACACCTCAGTGTGTGTGTGTGGGGGGGGGGGGGGTCGGTCCTGTAACACTGCACATACAACATCTTTTTAGATTTTTTATTAACTGACCTTGTAACTATGATAACAAGAGTCAACACAGCAGCTACTCACCCAACTCTCCACCCTTCACACAGGAATATTTAACTCCGAGATTTAGTTTAAGACAGAAAAGATAAAAAACACACACGGACACACTCACACACACACACACACACACACATACACACACGCACACACACGCACATACATACACACACACTCACACT
>JAQMYF010000023.1:47111331-47126997 GCA_030014195.1 Neosilurus mollespiculum
TGTGTGTGTGTGTGTGTGTGTGTGTGTGTGTGTGTGTGTGTGTGTGTGTGTGAGTGTGTGCGCGCGTTTACACATACTTCCAGGTGAAAAAACATGGTGCATGTACACTACAGGACACATGATGATGATGATGATTATATTAAAGATATAACCGAGGTGAAGTTATGTAATTTCACAGAAGAACACAGAAAACACCTCATCAACTTAATGTTGTCTCCTCTATCACCAGTTCCTTTCCCACGTATTCATCCATCCTGTACCCATAATGCATTGGGACATTTACTTGGTTTCTATTATTATGTATGTTTTTACCTGAGAGGAATACAAATCCCCTGTAGAACGTGTTCTTCAAAACAAACATCCATTCACAGCTGGGGCAACTTAGAACAGCTAAAGTACATGTCTTTAATGCCGAAGGAAACCAGCGCTCGGAGGAAATCCTCACAAGCACAGTGGGAGCATCTAAACTTCACACAGAATCACCCAACACAGGACTTGAAGCCGGGACCCTCTGGCTATGAGGCGAGAGTGATAACCACGACATCACATTGCCATCAAATATCAAATCAACACGGCTGCTCATGGGTTTACAGAGGTATTAGCTTTAGATCGGTGAATATGTGTGGGGAGGTGTATACCCATCCATTCACAGCTTGGGCAACTGGTGTTTGTGTGTATTAATCACTGTAATGTTAGCCCAGATTACTTGTTGCTAAGCTACTTGGTAATGTCTCTGTAAAATAGGGGCGTGTTTCAGTTATGCAGGATTTAGATTTTTAAGTGAGTCTGTTAATCTCACTTTCATTTTTTAAACAGGTTTTTATGTTTAAGAAAACATACATGTTTTCTTAAACATAAAAACCTGTTTAAAAAATGTTTATTAATGTTGTCTACTGTCCATTATAGTATCATTTTCTGGTAAAATAAATTGTGTGAGGAACGCAGCAGGATGGTGTAGTAGTTATCACATCCACCTCACAGTGAGAAGGTCCTGGGTTCGAGTCCTGGGCCCAACAAGAATGTTGCTATGTGAAGTTTGCCTGTGCTGCCTCTGCTTCAGTGGGCTTTCTCAGGGCACTTCAGTTTCCTCCCACAGTCCAAAGACATGCACATTAGGCTAATTGGTTGTTCCAAATTGCCCCTAGATGTGAATATGTGTGTGAATGTTTTTTTTCTGTGTGTGTGTGTGTGTGTGTGTGTGTGTGTGTGTGTCTGTGTGTGTTGGCCCTGCAACAGAAGGGTGAGCTGTTTAGGGTGGTCCCTGTCTTCACCAAAGTCAGCTGAGATAGGCTCCAACCTCTCCGTGACCCTTGTAGGATTAATCGGTTTAGAAAACAAATGAATAAAAAAATCATAAAGCATAAATTATAAAGAGAATAATGAGTGTATAATTCTAAAAGTTGAGAGTGACAGTTTACGATTTCATTTTTTTTTTTTTTCCCGGGCTCGGACATTTCTGTGTGGAGTTTGCATGTTCTTGCCGTGCTTGTGTGGGTTTCCTCTGGGCACTTTCGGTTGTTCCAAATCGCCACTAGGTATGAGTGTAAATGGTTGTGTTTGTGTTGGCCCTATGATGGCTTGTCGAGCTGTCCAGGGTATACCCCGCCCTCACCCAAAGTTGGCTAAGACAGCACCAGCCTCCCCGCAAAACTAACTAGGATTAAGCGGCTTAGAAAATGAATGAATGGATGAATTTTCTAAGCTGTTTAATTTTAATTAGGGTAACGGGGAGGATGGCGCCAATTTTAGCAGACTCTGGGTGATGGTGGGGTGGTGCTCGCCAGGCCAACACACATACAACCATTCACAACCACTCTCACACCTAGGGGCAATTTGGAATCGTCTATCAGCCTGTGCATGTTTTTTGTGAGGAAACTGGAGTACCTGGAGGAAACCCACACAAGCACGGGGAGAACATGCAAACTCCACACAGAAACACCCTGAGCCCAGGAACCGAACCCAGGACCTTCTTGCTGTGAGGCGAACATGCGAACCACTGCACCTGGTACACAATCATAGTGCCACCTAGTATACAATCATAAAGAATTAAATTATAGTGTATAATAAATGTATAATTATAAAATACTGTATATAACTACAGTGTATAATGAGTTTGAGGTTATAAAGTATATAGTTACAATGTATAATTAATGTATAATTTCAAAGTATATAATTCTAGAGTATCATTGGTATATAGTACTGCGATGGCCTGGCGAGTGGTTCAGGGTGTAGTACGCTGTCTTTGCACAGTAATGGCTGGGATGGGTTCCAGCCTCCCCACGACGCCAATAGAATTAAGCAGGTTGGGATATGAATGAGTGAGAGACTTAAGCCTTGCTCACATGTAAGCAATCATGGCCAAATGTTCAAGCGAATTTTAGTTTGAGGGTAATTTTCGGAGGTAGTCAGTCGAATTTGAGGTAAACGGTCCGGTTTCGTGGTCTTGGAAAAAGTTTTGGACTTCGCCGAATACAAGCGAAGAGCTTCGGCCCTTTTTGTTTGTTTTTGAACGGCTCAAGCGACTGTTTATTGCACGTCACGCAAATCCACCCCTTTCGACAAAGAAAAACCCACGAAATTATAACACGTCACTTGAATCCACCCCTTCTATAAAGAGGCGGCCAAGCGGGAGTCCTGTGCGCCTCTATTTACACTTTTGTTTAAAAAAAAATTAATTTGCATATTTCCTACATGCAACATGCCTCTTGCAATCTCACACACGTGTTATAAAAATAAAATATAATTTCTAAATATTGTATGGTTGTTGCGGTGTCAGTGTACTTACTGCTCAAGCTGCTTTTCACAGCAGACAGAGGAACGCGCATCTCAGATCTGTTCCATTCGCGCAAGGATCTGATTCTTTGGGATGTATTACAGGGGACATATGGGAAGTATATAGAGGCTATGCACTAATCTATTGCTGTATTTTTTTTTACTTTTCCTGGAATAACTAGTTCAACTTGGATTTCCCACATAATCCCTCCTCTGATATAATACAGGATTTTCCCTTATCAGCGCGTGTTGGAAAGCTGATCTAGTCTGTTACGCGCGTCCAAAATAAATAATAAATCCTCCGGTTTAATTATTAAAAACCTCTAACAGGTAATTATGTTCTGATCTGACATGGAATGAACGCTTTGTAGAGGGAGGCGCAGGTTTTTCCACGCAGATCCGCGCTCCAATCTCTCACGTCTGCTTCAAACCAAGTGCAGGCTGAAATAGCGGCTGTCCCATGAGCCAAAGATGAGCTGCTCATCCTGGAATACACAACTAATTCAACCGGACCCACTGGACACGAGACAATCAAATGGAGGTTACGTGTAAAATATACAGACAAAAAAGCTTAACAGGTCATTAGGAAAGAAAGCACTTGGATTTGTTTTATTTACATTTTATGGGCAGGTTCAATACAGTACATGACACACAGCCAGTGCAGGGTCACGGATCCTCAATGATAATCTATACTGAAGGCTTTCGATGAGACTGCGAATTTTTTCGGGCAGCCGAAATCGAAAACAACCCGAAAAAGAAGTTGCACTATTTCGCCCAATTTCGTGGCTATATCTATATTTTACATGTGAGTACACCCTTAATGTATCATTCTAAAGTATATCATATATAATGAGTGTTCTAAAGTATGTAATGTATAATTTTTGTATGATTATAAAATATATTATTAGTGTATAAGTAGTGTTAGTGTATCTCTGTAAGCTATTTGTGTATGTTGTATAATTGAGTATTTTCTCAGTAAACTTTAGGAACACTCCCCTCCGAGTTCAGCTTGTTCATTTTGTCATTGAGATTTTACACATGCATACTTGAAGGTCACTAATGGACCCGATCTTGATCCTGTGCCAGCTCGCGCACTTCACGCTGATCTCCATGTACCCTCCTGAGTGAGTGTTAGAGCAGAACTGTTTCTCCTCTTCCAGCTCTGCTCTACCATTTAACTCATAATGACCCACTTTATCTTCCTGGTGTTATTCATGATGGAGTTTAATGTAAATAATTCAGCATTGATATAAAGTGTAATATCGTCTGGTCTGCTCTACGTCCTAATGAACACCCAGATGCTCATGTAATGAGTAACAAGTTCCTTTACTTGTTGATTTTCTTGGCAGTTGGCGAACCGATCAATCGTGAGGCTTGGGATTGGTTCTACAATGTGGTGGGAGAAGGACGCTGCCCTCTAGTGGATACGTGGTGGCAGACAGGTCAGTACTGCATAAATGTTTGTGCTGGGGTTTATTTCGAAAGTGTAGGTGATCAGTCCAATAAGAATCAAGAACTCAGCACCTGCAGACCAATCACAATCCAGAACTCAGCACCTTCTGACCAATCACAATCCAGAACTCAGCACCTTCTGACCAATCACAATCCAGAACCCTGCACCTTCTGACCAGTCACAATCCAGAACTCAGCACCTTCTGACCAGTCATAATCCAGAACTCAGCACCTTCTTACCAGTCATAATCCAGAACCCAGCACTTTCTGACCAATCACAGTCCAGATCTCAGTAATAATAACACACTGTAATAAAGTGTGTAATGGGTTTGTGCTGTCTATGGTGTTTAATCTTGCGGTAGATGAAGGTTAAAGGTGTACTGAACCTCATACTCTGCGTGATGAAGCAGCTAATAATTAAACTGGAGCTAAGGCCTGAGTTAAAATTACACTCGAGTGTTTTTATCTTCTGCAATGGCCTGGCGAGCTGTCCAGGGTGTACACCCCCTCAGAGTTGGCTGAGATGGGCACCAGCCTCCCTGCGACCCTAATTAGGATTAAGCGGTTCAGAAAATGAATGAGTGAATGAATGTTTTTATCTTCTAAGAATTTTATGCATTAATATCCACTCCGGGTTTTAGAGATTATTTTATCTATTTCATCCTGGATTTTTTTCCATAGAGACGGGAGGTGTGTGTATTGCACCCCGGCCTGCTGAACCCGATGCTGAAATACGACCTGCGATGGCCATGAGGCCTTTCTTTGGCATTCAGCCTGCATTAATGGATGAAAAGGTAAAGAATGCTTCAATAATTTTTGTTGGACAATTAAACATGATGAAAGTGAGCGTTTGAAAAAAAACAAAATTTCAATCATTCGTTCCTGTTTTTGAGAAAAAAAGTGTAACATTATTAAATAGTGTGTATCATCCAAAACATCTTAGTGTAGTTATACCATTAACAGGTATGCACAGAAGGTCAGGTGGATGTCACTGAATCTTCCCCAAGACAGAACATGGAGGAAACTGTTCAATTCAGTGACATCCACCGAGTCTGAGTAACTGTTACAGCGTTTATAAAATCAGGTCAGCTGATCTCCCAGCACAGGTGCAGGGCCTCTCTCTACCTCTCTCTATCCCCCCCCTCTCTCTTTCACTCTCTTTCTTTATTTCTTTGTCTCTCTCTCTCTCTCTCTCTCTCTCTCTCTCTCTCTCTATCTCTCTCTACCTCTCTTTCTTTCTCTCTTTGACTCTCTCTCTCTCTCTCTCTCTCTCTCTATTTCTCTCTACGTCTCTCTTTCTCTATCTTTCTTTCTCTCTTTGACTCTCTCTCTCTCTCTCTCTCTCTCTCTCTATTTCTCTCTACCTCTCTCTTTCTCTATCTTTCTCTCTCTCTTTGTCCCTCTCTCAAGTGAGTTTTTCATCAGTCTTCTGTATCATTTTCTTTTATTGGAATAAAAGAATTTTTCTCGATAATACTTGGTGTAACATGGCTGGACACAGTAGTACAGAAAGTAGAAATACACCGCAGTGTGAGACGAGTGCTGGACAAAGATGGGACAGTAAATATACAGGAGAATAAAAACAGATCATGGCAGTAAGTATTAATCTTCACAAAGTGTCTGGAGTAAACAGTAAATGTTTAAAATAAATCTAAATTGTGGTGGAGGAGATTGTTCACGATGGTGTTCAGGTGGCGGGGTGACAGTGTAGCAGTCCTGTTCCTGATGGTGCAGAACCTTATCCTAGACGTCAGGGTGGTGAACAGCTTGTGGGAGGGTGGAAGGAGAAAGTTACAGTGCTGGAGGTCTTGCGGATGCATCAGGAGGTGAATTTATTCTTCAGGCAGGAAGTGATGTTCCGATGAGCCTTTTTGCAGTCAGTAAAACCCTTTGGAGAGTTCTGTGTTTGGAGATATGGCAGTTCCCTCACCACTTGATAATGCGGCTGGTCAGAATGCTTTTGATGGTGTAGTGAAGGGCCACGAAGTTCATAAGGATAGGTAGATGGATATGCTTCTTCTTCTTCAGATGCCAGAGAAATTGCAGGAGGTCTTTTGGCCAGTATGCTGATGTTGGTTGTCCAAGATAGATCCTCTGCAATGTGAAGAAATGTGGTACCCTTCGCTTGCTTTACCGTGATACCATCGGGTGGGGATTGGTCAGTGGTGGAGCTTCTGAAGTCAACAATCACCTCTTTTGTCTTGATATGGTTTGCACTGGAGCTGGATGTGCAGTCGAGGGTTAGCAGCGTGCACAGCAGTGGCCTCAGCACACACCCCTGAGGGACACTGGTGCTTAGCGTGGTGGTGTTGATCCTAAGCGTGCAAATCTGGAAATTCTGGTTCCTCTCAGTGAGGACTACCAGAACCCTTTTGCAGAGGGAGGGGTTGGGGGCCTTTGGTTGAAGTTCCCTGTGAGCTGCTGAGGAATGATGGTGTTGAAATGCATTTTCATGTAGGTGTAGTGAATGTCCAGATGGGTCGGAGTCAGAGGAAGTGCATGTGAGATTCTAATTACTTTATGATGATTGGTGTGAGTTACTGGGCGGTTTATTCTGTCTCTACAGCCTTTTTGGGCAACGGTCTGATGGCGGTGACCTCGAATCACTGCGGGTGGATATCCTGGCTTAGTGAGGTGTTGATGTCTGTTAGGGGGCCAGTCAGCTGCTCCACACAGGCTTTGAGCACTCGACTTGAAATGTTGGTTGTACCTCAATTCCCTGAAAATGAGCATGACTCTTCTTCTACCCTCACATTCCTGTGAACTATATAACACTCACGGCGTCTGGAGCAGCTCCAGCACTACCAGGAAGCCATGTGTATTTACTCAACACTGACTTCCTGCAATGATAAACACAACGCCCTCATTCAAAACTGCTGGAGTTGCCGTTTCTTTCTGTGCGAATGTAATTATTTCAATGCCATGACGTTTATTACAGGGCCAGGTCCTGACAAGAAATGATGTCAGTGGCGCTCTGTGCATCGGACAACCATGGCCTGGTATGGCCAGAAGCATTTTTGGAGATCATCAGAGATTTGTGGAAGCGTACTTTAAACCCTACCCTGGTGAGTCTTAATGAAAGGGGTGTGGCCTGTGTACTAGTCAATCTTAGTGAAGGAGGTGTGGCCTGTCTTGAACAGTCCAGTGGTTACCTCTGGAGGTTATCTGAAATTTTTTTGTCTTGTATGTATAAAACGTGTAAAGTTTAAATGTTAGCGCTGGAATCACGTGGCGGTTTTGTGCTACAGGTTATTATTTTACTGGCGATGGAGCGTACCGGACAGCAGACGGATATTACCAGATCACTGGACGTATGGACGACGTGATTAACATCAGTGGCCATCGTCTGGGTACAGCAGAGATCGAGGACGCCCTGGTGAGCGGAAAGCGGAGCTTTTTAAACATTTAAATGATGATCACGTGGTTGAGTGGATGTTTTGGACTGAGCGATGTTCTCCTGTAGGACGAGCATCCGGACGTTCCCGAGACCGCCGTCATCGGAATTTCTCACGACGTTAAAGGAGAAGGTGAGAGATCCGTGAAGTTTATTTACTCTGGAGTTTCATCAGATGATAAAGGTCACTGAAGTGCAGTCATGAGAGACCGGGGTCAGACACGTAACTGCCTCGACCCCCAAAGTGTCCTCAATCTAACCAACAGTGTAAATTAACCTTGGGTTAGAAAAAAGGAATCAAAAATCTAAAATTCAGCACATAAATAAATCAAACAAACAAACGATGATAAAACAAATAAATAAATAATTCAGAGGCTTAGGAAGGAGGCACCAGTTTCTGTTCCTTTAAGGCATGATGGGAAAATGTGTGTGTGTGTGTGTGTGTGTGTGTGTGAGAAAGAGAGAGAGAGAGAGAGAGAGCATAAATAAAGCCTGTATTGTTGAGACTGCAATGAGGTATTTGGGGTCCCTGAGAGGTTCTTTGTCCTTGTTTCCCCATTCTCTGTGTGTGTGTGTGTGTGTGTGTGTGTGTGTATGCGTGTGTTAGTTGTAATTCACATGTACCAAGTATGTATAAATAACTGAAACGGAATAAATATTGTCGATATCTCTGAATATCTGACCACAGTGTGAACAGAAAAGTCTGATCTTCTTTACTGTTAAAATGCTGGTCCACTGACGCCCCCTAGTGACCGAAGTGTGACACGGCGGTATAGGCTGTAATACACAGAATGGATTCTGATTAAATTCAGGATAATTGTTGGTATTTATATTTATATTATCACTGAGTGTGTAATATCAGGCACCTGAAGAGCGATAAGGCAAAACCCACTTCCTGTTTAACATGTAGCCACTTCCTGTGTCCTCAGTTCCGTTTGCGTTTGTGGTTGTGAAGGAGAACGCGTCAGAGAACCAGGAGGCCATGGTGCAGGAACTGAGACAGCTGGTGGCCAGGAAGATCGCCAAATACGCCGTGCCTGACCACTTTCTGGTGCGCGAACACACGGAGATAAAAATGCGGTTTTAAAAAATTCTTACAATAATAAATTTATATTATAATCATAATTTTATATTTAAGATAGATGTTGTCCAATCATTTTGCTCTAGAGCATGGAGTGTGTGTTTATACCCTTCTGATCACAGTGACATAAAAATCTGTCATGGTAATATATGTTGTGTAAATATAGGTATGTTATTATAGACAAACTCACCTGGTGCTGTTTCCTGTCTCGGTGTGTCAGGTGGTGAAGCGTCTCCCGAAGACTCGCTCGGGGAAGATCATGAGGAGAATTCTCCGGAAGGTGGCGATGGGAGAGGTGGACAGTCTCGGAGATGTCTCCACGTTAGACGACCCATCTGTAGTGAGTGAAATTGTCGAAGCGCATCAGCACTACAGGGAGCGAGCAGCGAGGGAGGGTGACGTCTCAGTACACCAGGGCTGCGGAGGGGTGGGGCAGGGACAGTGACAGGAAGTAATGAAGGCAGGAAAGATTGAGACTTGAGAGGTAGAGTTTAAGTTTGTAATAATGCATTAATAATCTGTGTGACGTGATTATGTACGGGTCAGGGTCGCGGCCCAAATCCAGCATTAAACCCTGAAACAGACACACACACACACACACACACACACACACACACACACACACACTCAAGGTTGGGGTTCAGGATGTTGTTTAAAGAGCTGCTCAGTTCAGATAAATGTGATGATCATGCCTTCCTCTGAATAAGACGAGGAATCAACCCTGTGATCGTAGATATAACTCCAATTCCACAATGTTGGGACGCTGTGTAAAAACAGACTGTAATGATGTGAATGACATGACCGGGTATAAAAGTGAACATCTTCAACTCAACTGAGACTTTCAATATCGCATCATCTACATACATCCCTCATCGCTGCGTGGGCTCAGGTTCACTTTCACAAACCACTAAAAATGATCTTTCAGCGTTCTGAAGCCTTCACGGGCGTTTCTGTGTGGATTTTACATGTTCTCCCTGTGCTTGCGTGGGTTTCCTCCACGTACTCCGGTTTCCTCCCACAGTTCAAAAACATGCACAGGAGGCTAACTGGCTGTTCCAAATCACCCCTGGGTGTGAGAGTGAGTGTGAATGGTCATATGTGTGTTGGCACTGCGATGGCCTGGTGAGCTGTCCAGGGTGTACCCCGCCCTCGCTCAGAGACGGCTAAGATGGGCGCCAGCCTCCCCGCGACCCTAATTAGGATTAAGTGGCTTAAAATGAACGAATGAATAGAAAAAGGTCTCAATTTTAACAATCTAATATATTTTTTATGTTCTGTTGTGAATAAAATATCAGTTTATAAGATTTGCAAATGAGCAGCATGGTGGTGTACGGGTTAGCTCGTCTCCACCAGTGGGGGGCTAACTGTAACTACGATTAAGCAGTACGGTGAATGAAGGAATGGGATTCACATTATTTACACTTTACACAGTGTCCCAGCTCTTCTGGAATTGGGGCTGTGTAATAAACTGTGAGAAAATGGTTAAATAATTACAATGATGACAAAAAATGCAAAAAAAAAAAAAAAAAGGAAAAAAAAAGTCTGCACGTGAGGCCACGTCCACAGCCACATCCACACTGATGCTGGTTATAAGTGTGAGATAACGAGGTGACTCAGGTGCGTCGTCAGGTCAAATACTAGCATCACTAGAACAGTGATTGGAGCGCTCTGTATTATAATCCTTTCTGTAGCACTTCATGAACTCCACCCACCGCGGTGAGAACTCCTGATCTTTCATTTCGGATGTATTCTTCTTTATAAAGAGAAATGAACAGAATCAATAAACACTGTGAGCTTCTTATAAACACCTTATAATACCTCAAACACTCCAGATTCATTTCATCAGCGGATCAACCCCTTCACACTGCCATGGAGGACTGAAGCGTTTATAAAACATTTATAAACCATGTATTAAATGCTATTAGAGTTTTTAATAACTTTATAAGGTATTGATGGAGTAGAAATATATGATGTCACAGTTATAAGGTGTTATGAACACAGGTTACGTATAGAGAGTGTTACTCTACTTTAAATAATCAGATAAATGCATTATTAATTAAAATAAAAGATTAACAATTAATACTTATAATATTTTATTTTATTTTAATATCAAAGAATCTCAGAATCTGCAGCTCAAATCACTGTGAAGAGAAAATGTATCTGACATTCTGTTTATTCTTCCTTTAAAAATAAAAATCGGTTCTTTAACAAAGAAAAACCTGTTCTGATTTCTTATTGAAGTTCTCACCGCTGACCTGAAGGTCAAAGGTCAATAATAAGAGCAGAGTGATGGGCTCGTTGATCAGAGACATTCATCCAGCACTTCTCCTGGTTCCTCTCTCTCTCTCTCTCTATCTACCCCCCTCCCTTTTCCTGTCCCTCCACATCCCCCTCATTCTGCATGTGTTAAGGTATTGTGCATTAATTATATATTATATGAGATACATTGAGGCAGACCAGTAAAAGGACAGCGGTCACATGGCAAGCTGTGGATTTTTAATGAATTTTTTGACCCTCAGGGGAGAGAGAGAGAGAGAGAGAGAGAGAGAGAGAGATCACCGAGTGAAAAATGTTTTAATATGTTTAAACATATCATTTGTAAATTACTGTGAGAGAAATAAAATATATACGGGATGTATCTCTACCCCCTGCTGTGGATAAGTTTATATAAGTGCAGTCTGAAGTGTTTTATTATATAAATACACTACACTTGTCGTTATGAAAAATAAAAATATATAATTATACACTACAGTCTATAACACTGCACGGACACTAGAGGGCAGCAGTGTAATTAAACCCATCAACAGTGTCATTCATTACTCACTATTAAAATTGAAACTCATAGACACACAACATACACCTTTATTATTATTATTATTATTATTATTATTATTATTATTGTTGTTTTTTATTATTATTATTATTATTGTTTTTATTATTATTATTATTATTATTATTATTTTTATTATTATTATTATATTATTGTTAATATTATTATTATTATTATTATTGTTGTTGTTGTTGTTGTTGTTATTATTATTATTATTATAATTATTATTATCATTATTATTATTATTATTGTTTTTATTATTATTATCATTATTATTATTATTATTGTACAATATGGTGTTATTAAAGAAGGTGAATAATTTTGCTAGAAGTATTTTTTCATTGACATCTAATGGACCAATAAGAAGAGTGGAAAAGGCTCGCGCGCCAGGGGGCGGGGCTTAGTGTTCTCTAAAATATTAGAAGAGTCGCGCGCGTATCCACACTCACTGTCCGTCATCTCTTGTTCATTCCTCACTCCGTGACTCCTCTATCATGAGCTCCAAGTGCCCTAGATGTGAGAAGTCAGTCTTCTTCGGTAAGACTTTAAACTCTTCTTAACTCTACATTGATTTCTATCAACAGAGCGTGTGCACATGAAGGGTTCCAAGAGTTAAAGAGAGATCAGAGTGAAACCAGAGAGAGATCAGAGTGAGACCAGAGAGAGATCAGAGTGAGACCGGAACGATCAAAGAGAGATCAAAGAGAGATCAGAGAGATCAGAAAGTTTAGCATTTTAGTAATAATATATTTCTGTGGTTAATTTTTTCTTTTCTTTAGCTGTTTGGTGATTATTCTGATACTGAGTGTGTTATAGGAACATTATCTTTCTCTATAATAATATTAATAATAATAATAAGAAGAATAATAATATAATAATATAATAATAATAATAATAATAATAATAGTAATAATAATAGTGTCGGCATGGTGGTGCAGTGGTTAACACGTCCACATCACAGCAAAATGGCCTGGGTTCAATTCCCAGGTTTGGGGCATTTCTGTGTGCAGTTTGCATGTTCTCCCCATGCTTGCATGGGATTCCTCTGTGTACTCTGGTTTCCTCCCACAGTCCAAAAACATGCACAGTAAGCTTATTGGGTTCCATTTCGCCCCTAGGAGTGAGAATGAGTGTGAACGGTTGTGTGTGTGTTGGCCCTGCAATGATCTGGCGAGCTCTTTAGGGTATACCCCGCCTTTGCCCAGAGTTGGCTGAGATAGGTGCCAGCCTCCCTGTGACCTTAATTTGGATTAAGTGGTTTAGAAAATGAATGAATGAATGCAATAAACACACATGTAACACACATTCATATTGTACAAAATCCTACAATACACACTCATGTAATACACACCTGTTTAATACACACACTCAGGAAGGCGGGGATCTTTCCTCACGAGTGTGGTAGTGTTTAATAAGGTATTCTGTAATAATTTTATCCATAAAAAAAAATGTTTTTTAAATGAGTGATATCTCTGATAAAGACGCGAGCCCTCTGATATCCTCCATGTGGAATGATTTTTTTGTGGGCTTTAAAGGGACGATATGTCAGAAATAACACACTGCAGACTGTGTTATTAAATAAAAATAATACATGCGTTGGTGAAGTGACTCCACCAAGACTGAGCATCGCCCTCCTCTGTTTATTTATTTTTTTTTTACAAATAATAATCAACTCCTTAAAAATCATGGTGGGTGTGGCTTTACCGCCTTCCGCTGGAGAGTAATGAAGCCTCGGTTCCACTGTTATGTTATTAAATTTGGATCAGAGTTGTAGAGATCAAAGTCATAGTCAGGTATACCTACTCATTCAGTAGCCCTGCCTCTTGACCCAATAACAGAGTGTCACAGAGGCTGTCAATCATACACACTCGATCTGTGGGTCTTACGTTTTTAAAGAGATTATGCTGTGTGTGTGTCCCCCCCCCCCCCCCCATCCCCGGCTCGTTAACATTCTCTTCATTACTCAGGAAGTAAAAGAAAAACTTCCTCACGTTTGACTCCTGCACTGACCAGTGCACATTCCTGAGCAGCACACACACACACACACACACACACACACACACACACACATACACACACATTCCAGACTGGCTGAGGCCGGACACTGATCTCTATGGGAGGTGCAGAACAAACATAGATGTTATATTTTTGAGTCCTAAAGGCAGGAAGACGACGGAGACATTGTCCTGAATGTCCTTCTACACTAGAACAGGGTTCAGATACATTGCAATCCCTCTTACACCCTACCGAGCGCATTCCATGTCCGGTATCAATTCATTTAGAATGCAGCTCTTTCAAACCGCTGAAATAATCACCTCTACACTCTGGACAGGTCACTGGGGGGGACGTTGGACATTCAGGTCCCTGCTCTGTAAACGTGGAGAGTAATAAATTTAGTGTCCTGTAGCATCTGTAGTGCCCAGTTTCACAAGGACGGAGCGTTGGATGGAATGTGACGTGAAGATCCGTCTCATAGGCTTCGACACAGCAATTTAACTATTACAAAATGATTTAATAAATAACATTATGTTTAATATTCGTAAAGTAAGGTAAGCCTGTTGGGCTTTTATCACCCAAGCCTAGTGGCTGATCAGGCATGAGCTTATCCCAGTTTCTGTAGTGTGCAGCAACTAGGAGTTCAACTCCTCCTGGATGGGATGGTAGTGCATCACAGGTTACCCTCCCAGCATTTTTACTGGCACCCATTTGTACTTCTGGGTGGACAGAGGCACAGTTGCGGTTAAGACCTTGCCCAGGGACCTTAGCACGGTCAGGATCTAACAGTGATTCGAACCCATGACCTCTCGATCATGAGCCCAGCAGCCTAACCACTACACCACCGGCCCCGCCAATATATGCTAATATTCATAAAGTGAGTTCCTGTTATCGCTAACGTTATGGCAGCGATAAACATGCTTCCCTCTCCACCTCTCCTTATTCTCTCTCTTAGTAAAAGTTTACGCAGCACATCATAAAACTTAAATTTACAGTTAATTCTGTTATAAAGTGCTGACCCTGGAGACTTACTCTTACAAATACACGCCTCTGTAACTGAGCTGTTACCATAGAAACACTAACGCAGCAGAATGAGCGTATTAATCTTATGCTCCATGTTGTGTCCTGTGTTTTGTTTTTTGTCTGTTGTGTTGCACCTCAGGTTTTAGTTTTGATCTTACTGAACTCTTGTATATCGAATGTGATTAATTATGTATAAACCCTCACTATTGTCAGAGTTGCTATTATAGTAAATTAATCGAGACATCTAACCAATCAGAATCCATGATTCAGCAGCACAGTAAAACAAGATTTGTTTATCGTGAATAGAGATTTATATTTTGGATACTGAACAGTAGAGTTCCTCAGAGCAGCACTGTGATTGGACGACACATGATATTGTGTCTCTGTGAATGGTTTGCGGTTACCTTTGAAAGTTTGCTTGCAATATATTTATTTATGAGTGTCTTTCTTATGAATATAAACAAACCATGTACACTAACCGGTCATAAATTGGTCACTTCAAACATGGATACAATCCTTGTTTACAGCAAAATCCTTGGCTCCTTCCCAGTGACACCTCCACATGGAGACTCGTCCCGTCTGAATAAGGGGTTAATAAACACCTCCACATGGAGACTCGTCCCGTCTGAATAAGGAGTTAATAAACACCTCCACGTGGAGACTCGTCCCGTCTGAATAAGAGGGGTTAATAAACACCTCCTCATGGAGACTCGTCCCGTCTGAACAAGGGGTTTATAAACACCTCCACATGAAGTCTCGTCCTATCTGAATAAGGGGTTAATAAACACCTCCTCATGGAGACTCGTCCTGTATGAACAAGGGGTTTATAAACACCTCCACATGGAGACTCATCCTGTCTGAATAAGGAGTTAATTAACATCTCCTCATGGAGACTCATCTCGTCTGAATAAGGAGTTAATAAACATCTCCTCATGGAGACTCGTCCCATCTGAAGAAGGGTTTAATAAACACCTCCACATGGAGACTCGTCCCGTATGAATAAGGAGTTAATAAACACCTCCTCATGGAGACTCGTCCTGTATGAATAAGGAGTTAATAAACACCTCCTCATGGAGACTCGTCCTGTATGAATAAGGAGTTAATAAACACCTCCTCATG
>JAQMYF010000023.1:47229763-47239999 GCA_030014195.1 Neosilurus mollespiculum
AGTCAGTAAAGTGTCTGTGTGCAAAAAGTGACAGTGTCTGTAAAGTCAGTAAAGTGGCAAAGTGTCTCTGTGCAACAGAGACCCAGGTAGATACGGGACCCTGATATATATGACACCTTGATATATATGAGATCTTGATAGATACAAGACCCTTATAGATTCGAGACCCTGTTAGATACAAGACCCCAGTCAGGGTTTATTTAACCACAACACCAGCCGCCTCATATATTTAATCAGCTTATGAGTCTAATAGTTGTGACTAATAATTTAAAGCTGATAATTGTGGTGATGTATGCAGTGTGTTGTGTGTGACAGGTGTTGAGTAATATACACACTGTAAGAGCGTCCTACACTTCATCCAGTCCCAAAACATGGAGCTTCTCACCACGGGTAAGGTTAAAGATTATGCTGTCTCTCACACACACACACACACACACACACACACACACACACACACATACATACACATACACAGAATTATATATGTGATCTTCTACACTATATGTTTAATACAATACAAATACAGTTTCTTTAATATCATAAATTGTTGTTCGGAGTGAAAGTCTGTGCTCGCCACCGTCTGTGTCCCTCGTAATGGTTGAATTTTATTAGGGATACAGTGACTGAGATTTTCCAGGCCGATTTCGATTTACGTTTTTTCTGTAAGTGTCACCTGCTGAGACTGATTTTTGCCGATTCTGATTTTCTTTAAAACGGCTGATTGACAGCATATACAAACCAAAACTTTACTTAAATGCAATTTTTATTATGTATAAAATGTTGTTCTTGTATTACAATAAAAATATTTGCACTTAATAATAATAACAATAATAATAATAATAATAATTATTATTATTATTATTATGTGGCTGCTTAAGAGCAGACACATATTACTTTTCACCCTAGAAATTTTTTATTTTAATTTGAATTCTTTATTTTTCTTTTTATTATTATTCTTCAGTAGCACTTAATGCGGCCCGAACGGCAAAGTGCACGCATGCAATGTATATAATAAAAACGTGTGTCTCGGTGCCGTGAAGTGTGCTATTAATTTTATTGTCATTTCGCATTACCATGGCGACACAATTAACCAAATACTGCTCCAAAAAATCCCATTGAAATGAATGGGGAGTGGTCAACAAACAATCATGAAACTCACCTCACTTTGACGCCTCGCCAAGAAGCCATACTTTCACATAGAAACTTGGTTGAACTTTCAAAACGTCGTAGTCGTCATTTCGATTATCTAAATGGCTTTTTGCTACCTTCTACAGTTTTTTCTTAATCTTTGATCAAGTGTCATAAGGATTTCAGAGTCAGTTTGTGTTTTTTAATGAGTGTCTATTACGAGGAATGTTCTGGGCTAGAGTGTGTGATGTCATCTTAGAGTGTGAGAAAAGTGATTATCTTGGGAAAAAGTTTTTTTAACTCACTCCTACTCCCATAATTTTCTCTCTACACCAATAAATTTTATATCAAAATGAAAGAAAATGTAACTTTTGACTGACCATGTAACTTTCGAGTCAACAGCACTTGTAGAAGTTAAATGGCGAGCCTCTGACTTTGGTGTTTGAAATCATTTAAAATCATTATGAGGGTCATATTTACCCATATTTGGCTCTCAAACTCTTTCAACCTCATTGTAATGGGAAACACGGTTTTCAAATCAGAAGTCCAAAACTAAGACATCGCCGTTTTCACTCAAAAATGTATGTGTAACTGTCACTGCACCTCATGCACACACCTGTAGCATGTTAAAACACAAAAACGAGTCATGCACACACATTGCCTTTTTGTTTGGCTCCAGACAGGCATATGGAATATGTAATAGGATAAATATGTAAATATGTACAGATATGTATGTGTATCTAAATATGTGTAGAGCCGGGCTATTCAACTGGTGCTTTGAGTTGGCTACCCTATTTCTTTAAAAAGTTCAAAAAAATTATTAAATAAATAATTATTTAAAAAACAAAGCAAAAAAAAACTTAAGTTAATATTTTTTGAATGGTTCTGTGTCACAACTGTTTCACATTTCACATTTATGGCATTTGGCAGACACTCTTATCCAGAGCGACTTGCATATATCGTTTTTACACAGCTGAGCAATTGAGGGTTAAGGACCTTGATCAAGGGCCCAACAGTGGCAGCTTGGTGGTGCTGAGACTTGTACCACTTGTACCACTGAGCCACACACACACACACACACACAAACACACCACGTTTGCCCCACCTCCCTTTGTCACATCCTGTTGTAGCAGACCAATCTCCTTTTGAGGTATCTGCTCTCCTCCCCTCATTTGAGATTGTTTTCATGACCCGGCTCTCATTCCAAATTAATTGAGTAGCCCTGGTATAGCGCTTGGCTTAAACCCCACAATAATGGTTCCAGTTAAAGCATAAATGCTTTGATTCTTTGACTTATCACCACCTGTTTAGCCACAGCTGCTTAGAAACCTGTGTAAACTGTGAGGAATTTTTCTGTGTTCTACAGTTCAGCACGCCAGTTTTCACGTATTTTCAGTTGCAGCCACATCTCAAAATTTCTTCAAGAATTTTTCTAGTTATCATTATTATCATCATCAATCATCATCATTATTATAATTATCATCATCAATAATCATCGTCATTATTATAATTATTATCATCATCAGTCATCATTATCATCATTTTTTATTATTATTATTACTATTATTATTCATTAGTAGTAGTAGCAGCAGTGGCAGAAATATTCTCAATATTATTATCAATACTACTACTACTACTACTAATATTTTATTTGTTTATTTATTTTTTAATTTTGTAAAAGTAGCTTATGTAACTCACCTGGGATCTGAACCAACTAGTGCCCACTGGGTAATGGTGTTTAAAGTGTGCAATTAGGTTTGATGTTCTGAAGGGTTTCACAGTGGTTCCTTGGCCTTACAAGAATTACCAATTTTGTGTTATGTCTTTACTGATGTTGAAAAACTTCCACACTGACTATGTGGCTTTATGAGGGCACACAGCTGTGACCTAGTTACCTGTGCCAAAAACACAGAGATTACACACACACACACACACACACACACACACACACACACACACACACACACAACATCACTCAGTGATTGTTAACTTAAAAAATGTATTATATTCTTTAAAACTGTAACAGAAACTCAGTTTCTTTAAAACCATGAAGTGTTTATGCTCTAATGCAGATCAAATTGCAGTGCACAGCTACCAGGGCAGTGGTGGCTTAGTGGTTAAGGCGATGGGTTACTGAGCCGAAGGTCAGCGGTTCAATCTCCACTATCACCACTGTTGGGCCCTTGAGCAAGGCCCTTAACCGTCAATTGCTCTGGATGGGCGTCTGCCAAATGCTGTAAATGCAAATGTAAACTCAAGTGTGTGTGTGTGTGTGTGTGTGCAGGTGAGCAGTTTGTTGCCCTGTCTGTTAGATGGCGCGTGTTTTTTTCGCTGTAATTCCGACTCTCCTGATTTAGGAATCCTGTTTGAGCTTGGGGTCACCTACATCAGAAACGTAAACATTATTATTATTATTATTTGTAGTAGTAGTATTGTCATTATTATTATTGTTGTTGTTGTTATTATTATTATTGTCATTATTATTATAATTGCTATTATTATTATTATTATTATTATTATTATTAGTGGTAGTAGTATTAATATTAGTATTATTATTGTTGTAATCTGTGACGTGTGTATTAGTCCACAGGAGAGAGAGCAGATCTAAGCTGTGGTTGGGCTTTTCTTAGACTGTTTGATGAAAACGGAGCACTCATACCTTTACGGTAACACACACACACACACACACACACACACACACACACACAGGTCAGAGAAAGAGGGCATAAAGGACATATGCAATAAGACCTTGTAAACTTTCTGTGCGTATGTGTGTGTGTGTGTGTGTGTGTGTGTGTGTGTGTGTGTGTAGAACACAGGAGCTGGCTGTACATGGAGGTACTCCATATGAGGGAGGAGTTGATACATACAGCACATCACCTAAAAGAGGTAACACACACAAACATTCACATGCGCGTGCGCACATATACGTACACATTCAGAGCACACGGGGCATGCACACACACACACACACACACACACACACACACACACACGCACGCAAAGTATATTGCCTATAAAATATCTCCACTGCAGTAAACAGTGAGTGTTTTGGTCAGGACCGTACTGTGCGTTCCCATGTGGCTTCACGTTCGCAGCGTTCCCACTTAAGTAGAATCACAGCTGCTGAATCTTTACAGATGTTTGACAGAAAACAAAACACAGTTTAAATGACAGCTTTTTACTACTGAACCTCTTCATGAGCTTCTCCTTTAGGTGGTTCCTCTGGTGTGCTTCATCAGATGCTGATGTCCAGAAAAGTTCCCAAACTCATCATTAAACTCAGATCTCCAAACACTCGCACCAGAGAACAGCTCAGGTACTGAGCACGCACGCACACACACACACACACACACACACACACTTACACACACTTGCGTTGTGAAAAGAATCATCTTTAAAGCGCCCTCAGGAACTCTAAGACCTTTAGTAATACCACTGCAGTATCGAACCATGTCCCAGAAGCTCCTCCTCCTTACTGACGTTGGGTGTGACTCAGTTCCGCACTCAGAGGAACCTAACATGAATCAGATTATAATGTTATTGATTATACGTGGATGAATGAACCATTTCTGTTTCTGACTCCGGGTTGATCTGATGAGTGCACATCAGAAAAGCGGTGCTGGGACAGGTAACGGTGCGGTAGATAGAGTGCGCTCACGAGCTCTGTGTTTAAGCCATGGCCCACATGCCTCTACATGACAGGACAAACTGCTGAGATTATAGCCGAGTGATATTTCCATCAGCACATTTCGTGCTACGTACAGAGTGCTGAGAAATAGCACACGTCTGTGTGTGTGTGTGTGTGTGTGTGTGTGTGTGTGTGTGTGTGTGTGTGTGTGTCAGGTGACAGATAGAAAGACAGGTAAAGATAGAAAGAGGTAGAAAGAGAGATATTCAACCGCCAAACCACTTAGTCCTTCTAGGGTCATGGGGAGGCTGAAGCCTATCTCAGCCGACTCTGGACGAAGGCGTAGTACACCGTGAACATTGCAGGATAACACACACAACCATTCACACTTAGACTCACACCTAGGGGCAGTTTGGAACAGCCAGTTAGCCTAATGTGTGGACTGTGGGAGAAAACCGGAGTATACAGAGGAAACTCAGGCAAGCACAGAAAGAGCATACAAACTCCACACAAGAACTTGAACCCAGAAACTTGTTGCTGTGAGGGAGATGTGCTAACCGCACATCTTTTATATTTTAATGGTGTAATCTTCTGTGTGTGTGTGTGTGTGTGTGTGTGTGTGTGTGTGTGTGTGTGTGTTCTGCAGCCTGCTCCCTGATACTATACTGGGCTGCATGTCCACGGTTCCTCTACTAGTTCTTTACAGACAACTGCTTGCTGACACACTGCTGCTGGACCGAGTCACTATGCAGAATGCAGGTATACACACACACACACACACACACACACACACACACACACACACACACTGAACAGCTCAACAGACCATTGCAGGTCCAACACACAACCATTCACATTCACATATACACCTTGGAAAAGTTAGTTAGCCTAATGTGCATGTCTTTGGACTGTGGGAAGAAACCAGAATACCTGGAGGAAACCCATGCAAACAGGGGGAGAACATGCACCCAGTTTTACATTTATAAAGAAACACAGATAATTCTAATTAACTTTAAAGCACCATCATATTCTGCCCTATATAGTGTACAAAGGATTATATTACTCATTTACATTAAAATATTATTGATTTAAACTTGACATCTGTATGCAATTTAGCTGTGAAGACTTTGTACTGAAAGCATTACCAGAACGGATACAAGCCATCAAATTTAATAGGCAACTGAGGACTTATTACTTCCCCACCATATAGCAATAAATTCTCAGGGATATTTTGACTTTACAAATGATTGGAGTCAGTTGGTTCATTCATCTTCAGTATCCATATTGTCCTGTCTAGGGTAGAGCAGGGTCTGGAGTTTAGAGCAAGGAGAACCCAGTAAAATTGAAAGTCATAAGAAACACACAAACATACACCCATCGAGGGTTAATGAGTCCACCTACCAGCATGTCTGAAAGATGGAGGACAAATCACCTAAAGAAAAGCAAGAGCACTCAGACAGCGCAAGCTTCCACCAAGCCAAAAAAATGAAGTACACAGTGCCCCAAATGCGGAATCTGGATCAGATCCAGATGAACCTCGGTCTGACATCAAAGTTTTTGTTCATTCATTCGCCGAAGCACTTAATCCTACAAGGGTTGCAGGTGGTATACCTTGAACAGCTTGCCAGTCCATCGCAGACTCACAGTGGAACAGCCTAAAGTGCATGTCTTTGGACTGTAGGAGGAAACCAGGGTACCCATAAAAAACCCACGCAAGCATGGGGAGAACATGCAGACTCCCACACAGAAACATCCTCACCAGGCCTGGGACTCGAACCCAGGACCTTCTTGCTGTGAAGTAGACATGATAACCAGTACGCCACAATACCGCTCTTTCTTTTTTCCAAAAAGCAAACAAACACTCGTAAAGTACATCCCAACGTCTCCTCTTTATTACCCCAGGTGTATACAGAATACAAAAGTAAATTTCCATACTGTATATTCCATTATACAGACATACAATTTATTTTTTCTGATGAAGCTCATTGTTGTACTGCATGATTGTGGTTTAAAAAGCAATTATTCAATGAGGCGAACTATGATATAGAGATTATTTTGGTCGAGGGGTTGTTATCCACCGAGACCAAAGAACGAGGCCGATATCACCCACAGAGACCAAGTAATTCTCATTATTATACTAAAGCTGAATTCTATAGTTGTGAATTATTATTTATTCAAAATATTTTCGAAGTAGACAGCCACGTTACTATGTTGCATGAGCCAACCATGCAATAATCAGTCAACTTATCTCATGGCAAAGGTGCAATAATTTGGCTCATAGAAGAATATCAATTTGACGGCTTCCAACCAATCAGAAACAAGAAAATACTTTAAATGGATAATAATAATTTAACAACATGAAACATTCTCTAGTGTTGTGTAATTTCACACATTAGCAGTCTCAAAACCAAAACTTTTGAGGAAACCAACGAAAATAAATAGTATTAATAATATTCTGTACGTGTATGCATGAATTCGTCTGCTGTTAAAGAGAAACCCCATGAGTTCAGCTTGCCAGACATCACACACAGACGTGTCCAAAATCCCATCCTGTTCAGGCAGAGAACAGAACAAGCCGTTGTTTTATAAACAGCTCAAACATGAGTACTGTTCATGAACCGGCCACCATGGTAGAGCCCTGGTCAGTGAATCAGTAGCCTTCATTTGCCCAGCTGATCTCATAGTCTGGGTATCTTATCTTCAGTTTTTCCGTAGAGACGGCGTGATTGGCTCGTCCGAAGCCCTGAAACAGGAAATTCATGACTTTTATGACACAAAAGGTTCTTAAATTACACAAATAAAATGTTGCACATGACTAAAGCCTGCACTGGAAGGTTTCCGAATATTGCTTACCATGGAATAGCCGTAGACATGGATCTTTTTGTCAGCGCTGTCATGTCTAATCCTTCCACCTCCTATACACTCACAGTCCACGCCACCTCCTCTCTCCAGCTCACCAGAAACCTTGTCATAGATATCGGCTGTACAGGACACACGTATAGGAACACAGACACCAGTCGTGACGTTAGAAAATCTATGTTCATCCATTTTCTGAACCTCTAAATCCTATAAGGGCCCAAAGGACGCTGGAGCCTATCTCAGCCGACACTGAGCGAAAGCTGAGTACACCTTGAACAGCTCACCAAGCCATCACAGGGCCAACACACACACACACACACACACACACTCACACCAAGGGGAAATTTGGAACAGCTAATTAGCCTAATGTGTATGTCTTTGGCCTGTGGGAGAAAACCAAAGTACACGGAGGAAACCCACACAACCACTACACCATCCTGGTGAAATTTAATTTAACTTTATTAAAAGATTAAAAAAAAAAGCATGAATGAATTAGAAATGATAAATCATGAATAAAACAAGGGCAGCTAATTTAAAAATAAATACAAAATTACCTAAAATAATCTTGTCCAATTATATGTAGTTAGTTAAAGAAATTTTAGCTAATCTCAAACATTATTTGATGCACATTAAGCATTATGACCTCTAACCCGGAAGTAGCGTAGCAAATATCCACACAGGCTGATGGTGACTACTGACATTCAACCGCTGATTAAACCAATAAATGTAGGCAAATGTGCATTAATAATTCGGTAAATATCTAAATCGTAGTTCTTTTAATTATATTTGATCCTTCTAATATAATTAAATAATTAATTCGTTTGAGTACGAAGAATAATTTTGACCACCGGAGGTCGGGTAACCCAGTGTATATATAGACCCATACACCCATTTATAATGTCTAATTTAGTAAGTAGGAGGGATTTTATTGTAAGTTGGAGTCTTTAATGTTGTTTCCTCCTGTATATTAGTATAAACAGTTATTCTTTTGCACAGAAAGCTGGTAGTAATCGTGCTCTAAGCTCTGTACCGTGATATTCAGCCCACCCGTAGCCGCGCACTATGTCCACATAAGACTCGTCGGTTTTACTGTGTACTCGTATAAGCACGTATTTAAACACGCCGTTCGGGTCAATATCAGCTTCAGGAATCTTCGACAGGAGTTCAGCAGACATTATGACTTAATATCTACAGTGATCCACTTCACATCCAGTAAAAGCGCCTGTTTTACTCTGGTTTCACTCCTGCAGCTGTGGTATTGAGGGCGTTGGCGCATTACTGCCACCTATCGACCTGGAGGGTACACTGTACACAGCACATCTACAGTGCTCAGTTTCTCTGCTTTTAGTTAGTACATTTGTTTTTTAAGGAACATGGACACTTTTATTTTCTTTTATAAACCCATTAAGGCATAGACATTAAGATCATTCATTGATTTATCCTATTTTGGTCATGGTGGGGCTGGAGCCTATCTCAGCCGACTCCGTGGCTAGGCAAGGAACACCCTGAACAGCTCTCCGATCCATTGTAGGAACAACACCCACACAACAAGCACACTCACACTCACATCTAGGGGCAATTTGGAAAACCTAATTATCCTAATGTGCATGCCTTTGGAGTGTAGGAGGAAACCAGAGTACACTGAGGAGACCCAGGCAAGCATGCATACGCCAAACAGGAACGCTCATGGAACCCAGAAAGTCTTGTTTTTCAGGTGTGCTGTGTCACCGTGTCGCCCAATCAAGATCACACTCAATTTTAAGTAGCACAGTGCTAATATTTGAATAACGATACCTTTTTTGATCACAGCTTTTATGTGTTTTGGTATGCTCTCCACCAGTCTTTTACATTGCACTTGGGTGACTTTATGTCACTGATTTTGCGAAACTTTAATCTGCTCAGCTGTCCCCCGTTTTCCTCCTGATTACATTGCAGACATTTTTGACGGTGTTCAGTTCTGGAGATCAGAGAGGTCATGGCTTTGTGGTCCTCCATCCACAACTTGATTAACCTGGATGTGTGGTATGGTCCACTGTCCCACTGAGAACCTCAATCCTAAGAGATCTAGAGCACATATAACCTTGTACATGGCTTAATTCATGCATCCTTCAAAAGCAAAAATCTGCCCCAGTTCAGCTTTGCTGAAACACTCCCAGATCCTCCATCAAATTTCCTAATGGATGAAAGTCACTGTGATTTGCATTCTTCTCCAGGTCTTAATCACACCATTAGACAACCAGATAATCTTAAAAAAAAAGAAAAAAAAAAACAACCAATAAAAAAAAAAAATTGGAAAATTGGAAAATTGGACTCATTGAAGATCCAACTCTAAATGGTCTTTAGAGAACTCCCATTTGGCTCTTCTTTTCTTCTCATTAATAGAAGGCCTTCTTCTAACTTTGCATGACATTAACCCCAGCCAGAGGGACCCATTTCAAACCATGCTTATGGTGCACTTAACCCCAGCTGCCATTTACCATTGTTTTTATAGGTCATCATGTGGAGGTTTAGTGACAGTTGAAAGAGTTGATGATCCTGGTCCAGAGAGTTTGTTTTAGTAATCTTATTAACATAAATTTAAATCATACTGAATCTACAGCCAGCACCTTTGATCTAAA
>JAQMYF010000023.1:47251061-47266017 GCA_030014195.1 Neosilurus mollespiculum
TATCCTCCTCAGTAGCTCTAATATTCCCCTCAGTAACTCTAATATTCTCCTCAGTAGCTCTAATATCCTCCTCAGTAACTCTAATATCCTCCTCAGTAGCTCTAATATTCCCCTCAGTAACTCTAATATTCATCTCAGTAACTCTGATCTTTTCCTCAGTAACTGTAATATTCTCCTCAGTAGCTCTAATATTCCCCTCAGTAACTCTAATATTCTCCTCAGTAACTCTAATTGACCCCTCAGTAACTCTAATATTCATCTCAGTAACTCTGATCTTTTCCTCAGTAACGCTAATATTCACCTCAGTAACTCTAATATTTTCCTCAGTAGCTCTATTTTTTTCCTCAGTAACTCTAATATTCTCCTCAGTAGCTCTAATGTTCCCCTCAGTAACTTTAATATTTTCCCCAGTAGCTCTAATTCTTTCCTCAGTAACTCTAATATCCTCCTCAGTAGCTCTAATATGTTCCTTAATAACTCTTATACTCTCCTTTGTAAGTCTAATACTCTACTCAGTTATCTAATATTTGTAATAATTTTCTCGGTAACTCTAATATTCCCCTTATTAACTCTAATATTCTCACCGGAAACTCTAATATTCCCCTCAGTAACTCTTCTCTTTTTCTCTGTAACTGTAATATTCCCCTCATTAACTTTTTCACTTAGTAACTCTGATTTTTTCTTCAGTATCTTTAATCTTCCCCTCAGTAACTCTAATATTCACCTCAGTTACTCTGATCGCTTCCTCATTATCTCTAATATTCACCTCAGTAACTCTGATCTTTTGCACAGTAACTGTAATATTTTCCTCAGTAACTCGAATATTCACCTCAGTAACTCTGATCGCTTCCCCATTTTCTCTAATATTCCCCTCAGTATCTCTGATCTTTACCTCATTAACTCTAATGTCCCCTCAGTAACTCTATTATTCCCCTCAATATCTCTGATCTTTTCCTCAGTAACTCTAATATTCACCTCAGTAACTCTAATATTAACCTCAGTAACTCTAATATTCACTTCAGTACCTTTAATATTTACCTCAGTATCTCTGATCTTTACCTCAGTAACTCTAATATTCACCTCAGTATCTCTGATCTTTACCTAATTAGCTCTAATATTAACCTCAGTAACTCTAATATTCTCCTCAGTAACTCTAATATTCCCCTCAGTATCTCTTATCTTCTCCTCAGTAACTCTAATATTCCCCTCACTAACTCTAATATTCACCTCAGTATCTCTGATCTTTACCTCAGTAACTCTAATATTCCTCTCAGTAACTCTAATATTCACCTCAATAACTCTAATATTTTTCTCAGTACCTCTAATATTCCTCTCAGTAACTCTAATATTCCCCTCAGTAGCTCTAATGTTCTCCTCAGTAATTCAAGTATTCATTTCAGTAGCTCTTATATTCACCTCAGTAACTCTAATATTTACCTCAGTATCTCTTATCTTTACCTCAGTAACTCTAATATTCCCCTCAGTAACTCTAATATTCCCCTCAGTATCTCGGATCTTTTCCTCAGTAACTCTAATATTCCCCTCAGTAACTCTAATATTTCCCTCAGTATCTCTAATTTTTACTCAGTAACTCTAATATTCCCCTTAGTAACTCTAAGATATTTGATTTGTATTTCAGGAAAGAAAGCCCCTACCAATAATTATTTAAGAACCAAAAAATTTACTTTTATATTTATAGCAATAACAAGGTAAATTTGAGGAGTTTGATGTTGTGTGTTGGATTGAGGGATTTGCTGGTAGACATTTCCACAGTAAGGCGCACACTATCAGCTGTCACCTTCCTGAACCACACACCTACTTTACAATAATAACATTTTAATGGGTAACTCACCATTACTGTCTGTTGCAACAATTATGAACACTGTGCATTATAATTATAAGTAAAACTTGCATGGTGTAAAAACTTTAGAAAATTTTAAAAGGTGATAATTTCTAAGAATCAATCTAATGTGTTACTAGCATGGCGCTAAGGTATTTCAGGTAGTTGTTAGGCATGTGTTACTAGGCAGTTGCTAAGGTGTTGCTGTGGAATTCCAGGTAGTCAGGGGTGCATTTATTTAAGGGGGATTTGTGTTTGGAGTATTAGCAGTGTGTGTTTGGGAGGATGGGTTTTGTTGACATTTCAGTATGAACAATTCAGTGGATTTGGATGTAAATATCCTCAAATGAAAGCTGACTGTTGAGTATGTAACTTAAACTCCTATATGTAATGGTATACCGACAATCATAATTAGTTTAGTAATTAGGTTCATAATTTAGCTTGGGGTTTAGTAATTAGGCAGGGTGGTGTTTTCCCAGGTGAATGAATAGGTAAAAGATTAATATTAGACAGAAATTAAGTTTGTCGAAGCTGAGGTCAAAGTTCAGACCAATGCACCTGCGAGATTGTAACTCTTAACAACAAACATTTCTTGAAGTGCTTTTCATGGCTGTCTTCTACATAAATTCAATTTTAACCTGAAATAAGAGTTAAGATATTATTATTATAATAATATGTTCTGTTACATTTAATCCATTTAATCCAGTTTAAATGGAATCTGTACGTTAAGTGCTTCAGGTGTTATTAATCACTTATTTCAACTAAATGTAACAGAGCATACTGTAATAATAATATTTAAATCTATCTAAATCTAACGATATCTAAAGATGATAAATAAAGATCACATAATGTAAAAGTAATTAAAAAAAATACAATATACAAATACGGTTGAGCACAGACGTTTACATACCCTCATCATGGACATAAATGTCAGGAAAATATTGGGCTCTTAGTGGTTTTTCTGAGCTTTTCTTCTTATGAAACAGAATGGTTTTCTGAAATCAACACAGGGTTAAACGTTATACACCCAAATTATATTATTCATTCAGTGGTGCTGAAAGTTTCAGAATGTCTTTAATCTGCTAAAGTATCTTAACTTCCTCTTAGTGATGATGATAGACTACAGCTAGTGGCATCTCTGTACACTATAAACAGAGTTTATTTATCATTGGACACACAGTATGATGAGAAAGTCTGAGGAGCTCAGTGCAGATCTGACACAGAGGACAATTTTCAGATTTACCCACCACAGGAATGGCTGGAACCATTTCTAAACATCTACAGATTCCATCATCATCATTGGTTTATACAACTGTAGATAAGTAAGACCAAGGCACAAACATGCCAAGAACCAGAAGCTGCAGGAACACCAACATCACCGTCTACAGTCAAGTGAGTTTTACATCACCATGGACAGAGATGCTGCCATTTAAAAACCCTGTATCACTATAAAGCATGGTGGGGTAGCACCATGAACTGGGGTGGAACTAGTGCAATAAACCACTGTGTGTTCTACCAGGACAGTGATCTGAACACACATCAAAGCAGGTTGTAGAACACATAAAGCTGCTAACATTAAGCTTTTGAAATGACCTTCCCAAAGTCCCGACTGCAACCCTATCAAAAAACATGTGCACTGTATTTAAAGGTCAGGTTTGTGCAATACACCAACAAATTTCATTGAACTTTGTTAAGAAGGGTGGTAAAATATCTAACCAGAATTCTAACAAAAGCTTGTTGGTGGTATCCAGAAGTGTCTGCTCAGGGTAGGACCTAGTATCGTTTATTTATTGTTACCCTATGTAAATAATCCTCCCAGAAACTTTACAGGTGAGGTTACAGGTAACATTTATGTGGAAGGACTGTGCACATGTGTACAGTGGTTTCCCTTTCAGTACCTGCGTGATTCACTGAAAACGAAATCCCACGCAAGATGGTGCTGTACTAGGGGTCTGGAGGTGTGCAATATTTTGTCAACATCAAAACAACATTATGCATAAAAGTCACATACATTTCTCAATAAACATTATGGTTTAACATTTTTACAATATTTAGATAACATTTTGTTCAACCAAGCAAATTGTGACTTTCATGCTACTTCGCAATAATAGTGTACAATGTTGTGCATTAGCTGGGGAACCCCATTTCTGGAAAAGTTTGGACTTTTCCAAAATGCAATAAAAAATACAATCTGTGATTTGTTAATTTACAAAGAAACTTTATTTTACTGACAAAGGTACAAAAAGATTAAAATTTTATGGCCAACTTGATTGTATTTTGTAAATATAAATAAATTAGAATGTGATGGTGTAACACACTCAACAACAGTTGGGACAGAGTTAAAATAAGATTAAAAAAATTTTTTTAGAACTTTGAAGTAACAGTCCTAAGGTAACTGGTAAGAGATAAGCGACGATAATTGGGTATGAAAGTAACATCCAATAAATGCTCAGTGTCAGATGGCGTGTAACTCAAAGATTTGTGCCAGAATTCAAGAGAGAATTGTTCGTCAGTTCAACAGGAACATTTCTGAACACAAACCTGCAGAAAACTTAGATCTTTCAACTTCTACCATATTGTGCAAAGATTCAGGGAATTTGATACATCTCAGTGCATAAAGGGTGAGGTTGAAAATCACTGTTGGATGTGTGTGAACCCAGGACCTTCTTGTTATGAGGCGGATGTGCTAACCACTATGCCACCGTGCTGCCGTGGGGAAAAAAGTTCTCATTTAAACTTAAATGATTTAATAATGTTAAATTATTTAAAACCATACTTTTTATAGCATCGCTTTTACAAGCAGGAGCCTGGACACACACTAGAAAGTTCATTCATCACTTCAGGTAATATTTATATATAGTAGAGATAATATCTAAACATTTCCTGAATTTTACTTTTATGTGTTGCCTCCATTTCTACCTGCATGACCTGAGAAAAAGCTAAACAAGATTACAGAGCATGATAGTGATGAAAAGATTACACATACCATATCATACCAACAACATCTCTCTCTCTCTCTCTCTCTCTCTCTCTCTCCCTCTGTGTGTGTGTTTTTGCTGAGGTACACATGCTTCTTCTGGGATGCTGGTGATCCTGATCTTCTTGATCCTTCTTCTTTCTGGGTCCTGTGACTCCGTCCTGGTGTACTGCTGCTGACTTCTCATCTTGGAAGCCCCTCGCTCCTGCTGATGATGATCCATAGATGTAGATATGGATCATCTGTGACTTTTCACTGCTGATGATATAAACTTTTGCTGAAATGTTTTAGGACTTACCATTGTGATATAACCAACTGGACTTCATGTTGGACTGTAGTGAAGTTTTTGCTACATGGTTTGTAAGGGAGTTTTTCCTTGCCACCATCGCAGCAGGCTTGTTCATTAGGGATGTGTAGAGTTTGTAAAAGAAATGTTTAAATTACTGTTTAAATTTGTTTTACTATGTAAAACTGTTTTGTGAAATGTAAAAATTGCTATCCAAATAAAATTGATTTGAATTGAATAAACCTGAATAACATACAAAAACAGATTATAAATAGAAATGAGAAATAGTAAAGACCCTTTTTCATGTCCTGTCACCGTGGGTTACTAGGACACACAGGAACAAACAGAGAACATGTTTCCGATAGTGAAAACTGGCACTGTGGGTGATGTCAGAAGCGAGAAGAGCTGCGACTCATCACATTAAGGTGTGTAAGAACCGGTCCTAACAGGGAGGAGATGTGGAGCAGAGAGAAGAGAGTTTGTGTGTGTGTGTGTGTGTGTGTGTGTGTGTGTGTGTGTGTGTGTGTGTGTGTGTGTGTGTGTGTGTGTGTGTGTGTGCCGTCATGGAGCTGCTTGAATCTTTCAGGTGTTATTATTATTCTGGATCTCACACACACATTGTTTCTTAATTTCTTTATCAGGAATCTGGTATCAGGTGGTTCCATTTGATTGGTGTTTTACTGTAGCTAAAGAATTCAAAACCGCTAGAATCTGGTAGTTTTTTAACACTCAGTGAATGTAGTCTCAACAATAACCACAAAATCCTTTCCTCAAATTAATTTCTAATCTCACAAACTAGCAATATAGATATTGCTCAAATCTCCAACTTTGCATTACTGAAAGCGACTAAGAACAACCTAATTTAAAATTAATAGTGACTGAAATTCCATCCAACCAGTCACATATATTAAAGATAAACAACATGTTTATCTTTAAAGCCAACTAAACTCTTAATAAATCTTTTGAAATGAAATGCAGCGAGTCCTTCAGCAGAAAAGTCACTGTATCATAGAGAGACATTACAAATTGAACTCTTAGCTGTTATCTCTGGGTGGGAGGTTCATTCTCTTCCTCCCTTGTCAATCATACCAGTGTTAGTCAGTCATGGAGGTTTGTGAGGCTGGGTATGTGGAAGAGGGTAGATAGCACTTAGCTGTGAGTGAGTTGCATTGCCCTGTGATACAGCAGATGCAGCAGTTTGAATTTGGAGCAGATGTCCATGTGCTATAGAACTGAATAACCCTGATATAAACTCACAGAAACCCGAAATTTAGCTTTACTCACAGGAACACTCTGATTACTTACAGCAACCTTATTTGTACACTTGAGGTATCTGGTGGCACACTCATTTTCAACTTCTTGTTATTGTTGTTGTTGGTGTTGTTGATGCTGTTGTTCTTGGTGTTGTTGTTGTTGTTGTTATGGTTATGGACAGTGATGAAAAATTAAATCCTCCATGCCTATCCCTCCATTATCAGTGATCAGAATCATGTGAAACTTGGAAGGCTTGTTCTTGTGGACAGTAGCTAGAATTCCATGCAGCCCGATTTTGGGTTTTTAAACCGGATATCATAACTGAAAGGTATTTAAAGTCCAACTGCTCCATGACACATGGACAGAATCAAACATAATTTGGCAGCATTAATCATTACACGTTCTCCCCAAGCATGCGTGGGTTTCCTCCAGGTACTTTGGTTTCCTCCCACAGTTCAAAAACATGCACAGTAGGCTAATTGGCTGTTCCATATCGAGTGAGTGTGAATGGTTGTGAGTGAGTGTTGCCTCCATCACTAGTTCATCATTTTATACTTACACTACACAACATATCAGCCGATTCAGATCAATGTAAATGTCAATTAAATTTAATAAAATCTTTATATTAATCATCTTTTTTAAAAGATGCATTTTTTTTAAACATTTAGCTATCACTGAAACACTGTCATATATTTGTATCAACATGGGGTCATTTCTAAATTAAAACCTGTGCAAACACCTAAGAATGAGGAAAAACATTAGCTAATAGATCAACAAGGGCTTAAACAGAAAGCCATATGCACACACCCACCCATATACACACAAACACACACACACACACCCACGCACACCCACCCTCACACACACACACACACACACACACACAAAGCATGTATACACAAACAAGGAAGTTGTCATGTCATTTTCTGAACCGCTTAATCCTAATTAGCCCATCTCAGCTGACTCTGGGCGAGGGCAGAGTACACCCCGGACAGCTCGCCAGGCCATCGCAGGAAACAAGGAAGTTATTTATTTAATTAATCAGCCTGTGTTTAGATGCTCGTTCATAAGCGCAATAATCTCATTTCACTTTTTAATGGTTTAATGTGAGTCTTTTTTTCTGTTGAAAGAGTAGATGGAATTGGAAACATGAACAGCAAAAGTGGGAATGGAAATGGAAAGGAATTTTTCAGATGTTAATCTCAGATGGCCCGAGGCGGTGTTTATAACCTTCAGAGCAAACACTTTGTTTTACAGCTTTGCATAACAGAGATGTGTGTGTGTGTGTGTGTGTGTGTGTGTGTGTGTGTGAGAGAGAGAGAGAGAGAGAGACACTTATGTATAAAAGCCCATATATCACCAACCTATTAACTGATTTTCATCAACTCTGCCTTACATTAATCCTACACGTATACAGATTGTTTTATGAAAGCAACAGGAAATTGTACATTTATTTATACTTTTTACAGCTAATAAAAGCGGCCATATCCATTCTAGGCTGGACAAAAATCTTTTGCAATCATGTATCATCAAATTCTGGATCAAAGTTTACTAATTAGTAAAATTAGTAAAATATAATTAGTAAAATTAGTAAAAAAAAAATAATGAAAAGTGCTTGATTAACTAAACATAGATAAAATAAAGGTATTAAAGCAGCTTTCAGGCAATTCATAAAATTGTTTTGTAAAAACTGTAGAAACCTTCAGGATCTCCTAAAAGCAACTGAAAATAATTCACAAGCAGACACCCTTGGTACACATACTTAAGCTTGGTCATGCACAACTGGGTGTACAAAAGTTGTAGTTCCTCCTGATGACTCCTTCAAAAGCTCCATTAGGACTCATAGCCAGCAATGTCTACTTCAGAAAGAACTGTACATCATATTATTTCTTGCAACAGTCACCATACACCATACACCACTCAGGTCCTGTACAAGACATAGCTAGAACACCATGATGTGCTTACCAAGGCCCGAACACGTGGAAACTGTTATTAGCAGAAACATGGAGAAAAAAAGTATATTTGAGATGAATTATTAATTCAGTATCATATCGCTCTGCCACCAATGTTGTAACTGACCATCTAGAAAATTGCTGGACCCAGAGTTCACCAAAGATCCAGTCATGTATGAAAGTGACATCATGGTTTGAGGTCACCTCCAGTACATTGGTATCACATAGCTATGTAAGATGGGTGGGAACATTACCAGACTTAATTGTATTTATATTAGCACTTACAAATTTTTACTATTTGTAATTTGAACATCTTGAAGGTGTCTGATTCTTTTAATATGATAATATTAAAAATATAAAATATATAATATTAATATGATATTATTCCTCATGACAATCACCTGGGAGTCTGGTACCATCATGGCCATGTTTGCAGAGGCACTATTGACCTTGAGTGATGCTTTTAATTTTTCAATATGATGTTATATTTGCTACAATATTATATATTTAGTAAACAAAGTCATTTGATTATTCATTCATTCATTTTCTGAACCGCTTAATCCTAATTAGGGTCGTGGGGAGGCTGGCACCCACCTAAGCTGACTATGGGCGAGGGCGGGGTACACCCTAGACAGCTTGCCAGGCCATCACAGGGCCAACAGTCACACAACTATTCGCACTCACACTCACACCTAGGGGTGATTTGGAACAGCCAATTAACCTACTGTGCATGTTTTTGAACTGTGGGAGGAAACCAGAGTACCCGGAGGAAATCCACGCAAGCACAGGAAGAACATGCAAACTCCACAGAGAAACGCCCGAGCTGGGAATCGAACCCAGGACCTTCTTGCTGTGAGACGGACGTGCTAACCACTACGCCACTACGCTGCCTCGTTTGATTATTTTTCTGTAATAAATATAGTATTGAAAGTGAAATGAAGTCTTTTTGCGATAATGCTTTCGTCCAGGCAAAAACAGGAATGTTTATATTTAAGAAGCTGTAAAGATTAGAAATTTCTTTCCAATACTGCTGCTAGCACATAATATTCAGTACCATCAGAGGGTTATTTTAAGTCATAGTTGATGAAAATCAGTTAATAGTTTGGAGAGACATGGGCTTTTATACATGAATGTCCACATGTGCGATAAGACTTTGATTGTGTATATATATATATAATATATTATCCTTTATTCTCTATAAAAACATACCCCTATAATGTACCCTCCTGAAAGACAGATTGGCAGATTATATCAAGGCCAGTTTACGTTAAAAGATAGTTGTATAAAGAGGTAAGTACTGGATCCACCTGCTGACAGCTTCCAAAAACAACATTGGCCATAAATGTAATTTTTTTCAATTTCTTTTCAATTAATCTTATACTCAAAATAAAATAAATTCCACCCCCCCCCACCAATACTCAGTACAGGCCTGAAAAAATTAATTATTGGAGCAGCTGATTATTACTCATGTACCCTTATTAATCATTTTTTATTATCTGTGTATAAATATGGAGGTGAAAACAACCCTGACCCTGGATGTGGTTCATTTTTACTTTCCGTTGGTTGTGAATGAAGTGAGAATCTCATTCTCTCCGTCTTCATCCTGCTCGTAAACATAACAGCCCACCTCACCAATATTCACACCTTTTGGCCCAAACAGGTAGCCGTAACAGGGTACGTGACAATACGGCCGACCTTCATGCTGAAAAATACAACAAACAAACAAACAAACAAACAAAAATAACATTTTAAACACTGGAGTATATTTTGGAAAATTATAACTTATTTAGTGTTTATTAATAAATTTCATGATATTTAATGGCAATACGGTGGCGCAGTGGTTAACATGTCCACCTCACAGCAAGAAGGTCCGGGTTTGATTCCCGTGCTCCGGCGTTTCTATGTGGAGTTTGATGTTCTCCCCATGTTTGCTTGGGTTTCCTCTGGGTACGCCGGTTTCCATCCACAGTCCAAAGACATGCACAGTAGGCTGATTGGCTGTTCCGAATCACCCCTAGGTGTGAGTGTGAGTGTGAACGGTGGTGTGTGTTGCCCTGCGCCCTGCCTTTACCTCGAATTAGCTGAGATGGGCGCCAGCCTCCCGTTACCATAATTAGGATTAAGCGGCTTAGAGAATGAATGAATGGAGGAATTATATTCATTATTTATTTATTTAATAAGTGTGTGTACGTGAGAGAGAAAGAGAATGATAGAGAGAGAAAGTGTGTGTGTTTGTGCATGTGTGTGAGAGAGCGAGAGAGTGCATATGTGTGTGAGAGAGAGTAAATGTGTATGAGTGTGTGTGTGTGTGTGTATGTGTAAGTGTGTGTGCGTTTTTGTGTGTGTGTGTGTGTGTGTGTGTGTGTGAGTGTGTGTAATACCTCAGCGTGTCCTCCAGAGGTCAATGTTCTTTTGCACCGCTCACAGCGCAGACACGGTCGGTGCCAGTTACGACCCAGTGACATCACTCTCTCCGCTGAGGAAGCCACGCATGACATCATATAATTAAGAGACAACAATTACACCACAGAGAGTAAAACCTTTACACACAGTGTGAACTGGGTATTATTTTTATTTTCCTTCCAGAAATGTCTTTCTCTGATATTCACATGATGCCATAATGACCTATAAATACCTTCGTAACATGTTATAAACAAATCAATAATTATTTATTAAACTAAATTACCGTTTATAAAGAGTGTTATAATCGAACTTCTCTCACACACTCACCAAAATAAACTGCTTTCCCACAGCCGGGACACACAGACGTCTCACCGGAAAACATCCGTATAGGGGCAGCTGGTGCTGCACACACGTACACATACACACATACACACATACACACACATACACACACACACAAACACAGACACACATATACACCCACATACACACATACACACACACAATCACACACACAAACACATACACACACACACACACACACACGTACACACACATACACACATACACACACGTACACACACACACATATACACACATTCATACACACACACACATACAAACACACACACACATACACACACACACGCACACACACACACACATACAAACACGCACACACATGCACACACACAATTTAAAAATATTAGAACAGTGATATGTGTATGATTATATATTTTTATCTTATATGCCTTAAAGAAACAGAAATAACTCCAGGTGAGGCCACACCCAGCGGTACAGTGATCAGCATGCCTGCCTCACAGCAAGAAGGTCTTGGATTTGAGTCCAGGGCTCGGCAAGGGCGTTTCTGTGTTTAGTTTGCATGTTATCCCTGTGCTTGCGTGGGTTTTCTCTGGGTACTCCGGAGGAAACCCAAAGACTAATTGGCTCGTCCAAATTACCCCTAGGTGTGAGTGTGATTGGTGTTGTGTGTTTGTTGCTGGTCTGTGTCTGTGATGGTCTGGTGAGCTGTTCAGGGTGTACCCTGGCTTTGCTCAGTGTCTGCTGAGATAGGCTCTAACCTCTCTGTGATCCTGATGGGATTAAGCGGTCCGGCAAATGAGTGAGCGAGCGAGTGAGGACACACCCACATTTCACTCTCTGTAGTGAACGCTGTGTAACATTCCTACAGCGTGACCCGGAAACCACTCATTAACATAAGTACAGGAAATAAACAATCAGACCAAGACATTAACATTCCAGAACATTCTGTCTTCCTCTGAGTGTGTGTGAGTGTGTGTGTGTGTGTGTGTGTGTGTGTGTGTGTGTGTGTCTTACCTTTGGGTTGATGATGCTCGACGTGAGAGTTGGACCATGGTGTTGTGGGTGAAACCTCTAAAGTTACACCACATGGTGTCTGAGGGAGCGTGTCATAAATATAAGACCCTGCCCCTCCAATATTCACACCTACAAAGGAAAAAACACGGTATGATGAAAATACACTCACGCACACACACACACACACACACACACACCAAAACAGACACACACAGACACACCAACACACACTCAGAGGATATATTGTTTTAACGATAAGTAAATACGTTTTTCTCACCTTTTGGACCAAACAAGGTTCCGTAGCAGGGTTTGTGACAGTACGGCAACCCATCATGCTGTTAAAAACAAAGCCAGCATCATTATAAATTAATAATGCTACATAATGAAAAACAGGAAATATAAAAAAATATTATTAGCATATATAATATATAACAACAGTTTTATTCTACGGGGGAAAAATGTAAATACAGGTTTCATTATTATTATTATTATTATTATTACATTATTATTATTATTAACTGGCGTCATGGTGGCGTAGAAGTTAGCATGTGCGCCTCACAGCAAGAAGGTCCTGGATTTAATTCCCAGGTGAAGTTTGCATGTTCTCCCCGGGCTTCTATGGGTTTCCTCCCGGTACTCTGGTTTCCTCTCACAGTCCAAATAGATGCACTTTAGGCTAATTGGCTGTTCCAAATCGCCCCTAGGTGTGGATGTGAGTGTGAGTGGTTGTGTGTGTTGGCCCTACGATGGTCTGGTGAGCTGTTCAGGGTATACCCCGCCTTCGTCCAGTGTTCGCTGAGATGGACTCAACCTCCCTGTAACCCTAATAGGATTAAGCGCCTTAGTAAATGAAGATAATGAGGATGATATTATTATTATTATTATTATTATTATTATTAATAATATTAATAATATTAATAATAATAATAAAGGTTATTATCGTCAGGATAAGAAGGGCCGACCACTACCTTGCGCCTTCTTCTCACGCAAGTTGAGCCCCGCGGAACAAAACTATGATGTGGGGAATCACGAGCTCCTAGCAATCAAACTTCCTTTAGAGGAATGGCATCACTGGCTAGAGGGAGCGCAATACCCCTTCCAGGTTTTCACGGACCACAAAAATCTGTGCTACTTGAGGGAAGCCAAACGTTTGATGCCCCGCCAGGCGTTATTTTTTCACAAGGTTCTTTACCATAAAGAACTTCCCAGGATCACGGAACACCAGAGCCGATGCCCTATCCCGTATTCACGACCCCGACGAAGTATCCGATAAACCAACCACTATCCTTCCTCCCAAGGTGTTTGTCAATATGTACCCAGGAACCTTCGACTTCCCCTACTAGAGGCAGTACATGTCATCCCAGGTACAGGTCACCCAGGGATCACGGCAACTCTCTCCTCCAGGAGCGTTATTGGTGGCCCGGGATGTCCACCCTGACCAAGAGGTTCGTGGCTGGATGTGAGGCGTGCAACATGTCCAAGACACCTCGACACCTCCCCGCTTGGAAGCTCCTTCCATTGCCCTTACCCCGACGTCCGTGGAAGACGTGGTAACGGACAGAGGCCCCCATTTCACTTCAAGGTTCTGGAAGGCCTTCTTTAAACTACTGGGGGTCACAGTCAATTTATCTTCCGGATATCACCCCCAGACTAACGGACAGACAGAACGGAAGATCCAGGACATAGGACGATTCCTACGGACCTTCTGCAACCGTCACCATAACAGCTGCAACCAGTTCCTCCCATGGGCCGAGTACGCACAAAACTCCCTGCGGCAACCATCCACCGGGCTGACCCCGTTTCAGTGCGTACTTGGCCAACAACCCCCACTCTTCCCCTGGAACAGTGAGCCTACAGACGTCCCAGCGGTGGACCAATGGTTCCGGAGGAGCGAACAGGTCTGTAGCTAGGCTCATTGTCACCTCCAACACGCCGTCCGACGTGGGACTTCTGCAGCTGACGCAAGACGCTCAGACCAGCCCCCGCTACCAGATTGGGGACAAAGTGTGGCTCTCAACGCAGAACAACCGACTTCAAACAAAAAGCTAAGTCCTCATTTTCTTGGTCCTTTTGAAATCATAGCACAAATCAACCCTGTCACATACAAATTGAAACTCCCTCCCACCTACAAAATACATCCTGTATTCCATGTCTCCCTTTTAAAACCATATCATTCACCCTTGATCCCTCTATTCACAGAGTCGGGCGAGGCTACAGAACCCCCTCCACCGCTGGCAGCGGAAGAAGACTCCTTTCACACCGTCTGGGGTCTCCTGAACTCCCGCCACCGCCGTGGAAAGATCGAATATCTGGTCGACTGGGAAGGATACGGCCCAGAGGAATGATCTTGGGTCCCCCGCACGGACATCCTGGACCCCAGCCTAATGGAAGAGTTCCATCGTCAGCACCCCAGTCGACCAGCACCTCGTCCCAGGGGCCGTCCATGGCGTCGACAACCCCGGAACCCCGGAACGGCTTCTGGAGGGTGGGGTACTGTCACATCTGTAGCCAACTCCCTCCCCGACTCTCACACACCACGAGCACACTCCCCCGAATACTAATCATCATCACCTGCACCTCATTTCCGGGACTAATCACTTCCTCCATAAAAACCCCCGCTAGACACACTTCAGTGTCTAGCCTCGTTGGATGTACACGTGTTTTCACCGCTACTCCTTCTAGTGCTTTGGACTCACCTCAGCTTCTATGTTCTCTCCTCGGCCCGATCACATCCCACTTCTTCCGGACCCTTCATCTCCTCTCCATTGTGTTTGTCGGTTTGTGTTCGACCCTCGTGGCAGGTTTCATTTCATAGCGCATTTGTGTACGTTTAGTGTTTGTGGCTCTCCGAGCCATAGTTTATTGTGTTACAATAAACCCGTTTAAGATTAACCTTCTTGTCTCCG
>JAQMYF010000023.1:47289030-47301530 GCA_030014195.1 Neosilurus mollespiculum
AGAGAGAGAGAGAGAGAGAGGGAGAGATACACAGAGAGAGAAAAAGAGAGAGGTAGACACACAGACAGACAGAGACAGAGAGAGAGAGAGAGATAGAGAGAGAGAGAGAGAGAGAGAGAGAGAGATAGACAGAGAGAAAGAGAGACAGCAACAAAGAAGGGGAGAGAGATACAGAGAGAGAGAGAGAGAGAGAGAGAGCAACAAAGGAGAGAGACAGGTAGACACACACTCACACAAAGAGCAAGAGAGAGAAAGAGAGAGATACACAGATAGAGAAAGAGAAAGGGAGGTAGACACACAGACAGAGAGAGAGAGAGAGAGAGAGAGAGAGAGAGAGAAAGAGAGGGAGAGAAATAACGAAAAAGGAGAAAGAGTTAGACACATACAGACAGAGAGAGAGAGAGAGAGAGAGAGAGAGAGAGAGAGATATGCTGGTGCAGATTCACACACAAATGTAATTTATATTTGTATTGATAAATAGATGTCAGAATGTAGCCATGACAACGAGTGTAAATATATGCTCCAGCTACGCCTCTGACATTCGGGTTATGAAGTTGTTTTAAATGACGAGGAATGATCTGTGAGCTACAACATGTGGGAAGAGCGTTAATAAAGAACGATGCGGGATAACATTTTCTGAAATGTAACCATAGCAACAACTAAACAACAGTAACCTGTTAAAGCTGTATGTTGGTTAGAAGTTAATTAAAGTTACCAAATTTGTCGGCGTCACTGCCCACAGTTAAACAGCACCAAACCTCACCTGATGCTAGTTAGCGTTGACATAAACTTGTTTAGCTCGCCTTCTGGATTTGTGTCATTATGTAAATAATAAAAAAAGAGTTTTATTTACTGTATTTTACTTCATATTTCATTTTATTTTCTTTTATATTAACTTTCCTTTGTAACGGTAGAGTAAGTGGTGATGGCGGCCCTCGGGGCAGGGTTTAGAGATTTAACTCACATCTTCACCAGGGTTCAGGTTTCTTTTTTGACCTATGAGAACTCTAATAAAAATAATAATAATAATAATAATAATAATCTGGGTGAAAATATTTAGCTTTCTTTTGTGTTTAAGTGTAAAAAAAAAAACAGTTTTAGTAAAAAGGATGATTTGAGTGTGACTGTGTTTCCATGAAACAGGAAAATATTTATACATTTATTTTATTTCTTTGTGTTAAGGTAGTACACACTCATTAATTATTCATGATGTTGTGTGTGTGTGTGTTTACAGTTCATTAATGAGATGGTGTTACGTGTTACAGCGTGTGTGTTTGTTTACAACTTATCACTGTTCTCGTGTCCTGCCCCTGAGCTTTATTTTATTGATTTTATTTCTTTGTAATTGTTACACCTCTTACACTTCAGTAGAACATTTACTTCACTTGTGACCCGGGTTCTGTGTAGCAGAGCGAATACAGAATGCTAGAACTCTTTTTCTGACAGCAAGTTCCTTTTAGAACCTTTTTTTTTTTTCAAAGAACGCAAGAACCATTGTTTAGTACAAAGGACCCTTGTACAAGGAAGAACCCTACAACTGAGTGTTTCAAGTAGTTTCCAAGTTAAACCCTTTCAGAAAAAAATAGATAGAACCCTTAATCATTTCATAAAAGCTTAAACACTGTACTCTAGAACCCTATAAATGGTTCCCTGTCAGTACAGGATTAGAAACCAAGGCACTTTTACTGAATAATGAGAAGCCTGAAAGTGTTCATCAGATGAAGTTAAAAATAGAACCTTTTTATGGGGGGATCAGAACCTCCTGAAGGTACCTGAAGTCTGGTACTGTTTCTGTGTTAGAGATGGTTCCACGTAGAGACACTTTTTATGAGGCCGAGAACCCTTAAAGTTCATTCATTTTCTGAACTGCTTAATCCTAATTAGGTTTGTGGGGAGGCTGGCGCCCATCTCAGCCTACTCTGGGCGAGGGCGGAGTACACCCTGGACAGCTCGACAGGCCAGAAACACGCTGACGGCAATGCAAAAGACAGCAATGTTTTTTTCATGCCTCTCACCATAGACAGTGAGAGACATGGCCGGCCTTTGATAACCCAGTTATCCTTAAAGGTGTTTTTTTTTTTTTAAGAATGTCCCAGGAGTCCCAGTGTTAAACTTCTGACAGATTCTAGGTTTTAAGATATTAAAAAGAAAATAACAAGCAACAATTTGAACTTTGTAGTGGATAATTACATACGTGTGTGTGTGTGTGTGTGTGTGTGTGTGTGTGTGTGTGTGTGTGTTTGTGTGTGTTGCAGGTTTTCGGCAGTCTGGTGTGGATCTTGGTGGCTTCAACTCATGTACAACCGGAGAACCCTCAGGGCTGGGTGATGTTCGTCTCCGTGTTCTGTTTCGTCATGACCTTCCTGTGGCTCATCATTTTTGCCTGTGGAGCTCATAACAACAAAGGAGGCTGGGCTACTGCGGTGAGCATGAGTGCCACCACACACTCCTCTCCATCATCACCACTATCACCATCATAATCATCATTACCCTCATCATTGCCATCGTCATCATCATCACCACCATTACCATCATCATCATCATCACCATCATCATCATCACCACCACCATCACCCTCATCATAATCATCATCATCATCACCACCACCTCCACCGTCATCATCACCCTCATCATAATCATCATCACCCTCATCATCGCCATCGTCATCATCATCACCACCATTACCATCATCATCATCATCATTACCATCATCATCATCATCACCACCACCACCATCATCACCCTCATCATAATCATCATCATCATCACCACCACCACCATCATCACCCTCATTATAATCATCATCATCATCACCACCACCACCATCATCACCCTCATCATAATCACCACCACCATTACCATCATCATCATCACCACCATTACCATCATCATCATCACCATCATTATCATCATAATCATCATCATCATCATCACACTCATCATAAGCATCATCATCATCATCATCATCATCACCACCACCACCACCATCATAATCCTCATCACCCTCATCATAATCATCATCACCACCACCACCATCATCACCCTCATAATTGCCATCATCATCATCACTCTCATCATAATCATCACCACCACCACTACCATCATCACCTTCATCATTATCATCATCACCACCACCATCATAATCATCATCACCACCACCACCATCATCACCCTCATCATAATCATCACCACCACCATCATCATCACCATCCCTAGCATCATTACCATCATCACCACAACCATCATATTCATGACTCTCATCATTGCCATCGTTATCATCATCGCCCTCATCATACTCATCATCACAACCATTTGCATCATCATCATCACCACCATTACCATCATCATCATCACCATCATTATCATTACCACCATCATCATCATAATAATCATCATCATAGTAACTAGTGAAAGTGTAATGTTTTTAAAAGCGAACAGCTTTTATAGAGTAACCATTTGTAGAAGAAACTCTATAGATAAGAACATGTTAAACATCTGTTAATGTTAGAAATGTAAAGTTAGATGTGAGTTCTGAATCCTGAAGTGTGTAATTTCACTTTTAAATCCTCTCTGTGCGATTAAATTTACTCCAAATATAAAATATGTATAACTTGGTAATACCTCTTTGTGTGTGTGTGTGTGTGTGTGTGTGTGTGTGTGTGTGTAGGACTTTGTGTATCACGTCATTGCAGCTCTGTTCTATCTCAGCGCGTCTGTTTCTCTCGCCACCGTCACAATCAGCATGAAGAAGGCCACCTTCGTCACTGCAATGAACTCCTTCAGATATTACCAAATCGATATTGCAGCAGTGGTGAGGACAGAAACACACACATATGTACACACGCAAACACAAACACACACAAGTATGGGGCAGCCATAGCCTAATGGTTAGAGAAGCAGCTTTGGGCTCTGCTGAAGGTCGCTGGTTCAACTTAGATTAATACAGTATATCAAAATGTACACCTCCGCAGCTTGAGTCTTTACTCCGCCTTACAGTAAGAAGGTCCTGGGTTCCAGTTCCGGTCTCGGCGACAGCGTTTCTATGTGGAGTTTGCATGTTCTCCCGGTACTCGCGTGGGTTTCCTCTCACAGTCCAAACACATGCGTATTAGGCTAATTGGCTGATCCATATTGCCCCTAGGTGTGATTTTGATTGGTTGCATGTGTGCTGACCCTTTGATGGACTGGTGAGATGTTCAGGGTACACCCCGCCTTCGCCCAGAGTCTCCTCCCCGTGACCCTAATAAAGGATAAAGTGGTTTGGAGAATGAAGGAATGAATTAATGAACATACACATACATCCACCCAAAATCCTAAACTTGTACATGTTACCTTGGGTCCTGATGACATCATCATTCTGAGAAACTGGCCAAAAGATCTTTATAACAGAAACTATGGAAGTGCTGTCTTTTCTTTTAAATAAAGACACCACACATCCATGAGATAAATTCTAACACCGTGTGTGTGTGTGTGTGTGTGTGTGTGTGTGTGCGTGCGCAGGTGTTCTCCTACATCACCACGCTGCTTTACTTCATTCACTGCATTCTGTCTGCCATCAGATGGAAATCCTTCTGAACGACCGACGGAGTGAGACGAGAGACAACTTCACACTCCGTCGCCGTCCACTTCTGATCACACACTTTTTAGTTTAACTTAATCATGATTTTCTTTTTCATAGAAATTAATTCTGTATTCTGTTGACGTAGAACATTTTTATAACGCAGGTAAGAAACTCATTGTTTATACCTGAGGGGGAAAAATCATTTTGTATATTTTTGACACATTATGGAGTAAGGAACATGTTTTAATAAAAGAATTGTAAAGGGTGTGTGATGTATTATAACTCTTTATTGTCATGCATATAGACTGAACGTCACCTCGGGTTCTGTGTATCAGTGAGGATCATGTTATAAACCAAAAACACCACATTCATTATTTTAAAGAGTAGCGGTATTGGTCATTCTTACAGTATAATTTGTGTGTATGTAATACATTTAAGCAATACAGACACTTATTTTAACATAAATGACCATAAAAAGCACAAAACTGGTTATTATATCCCGTGGATTACTAGCGGGGACGAACTGCAGGAGCTAGCAGTCGTTTTTCCCTGGAAGTGACGTCAACACATTCGGCGGTTTTGACGTTTCTTGTGGAGACAGTAAGACGTTACGCCCAAGTGACGCTGAAGACAAGAACGAGCGTGCCAGAGATGAGCGTGACGGTAAATCCAAAATGGCTTATGCGGCTAACGTTTTGCCGACTCGGCTTTCTTGTCGTCAGTTGGTTTAGGAAAACAAAAGAAATATTTACCGCATTTTCTGCACTTGTTGTTTGTGAAGCTTAGCACTGGGAGATAATGTGTTATGCTACACGGGTCCATGAGGTAGCCCAGACAATCCAACGAGTTCGCGTCACTGCCAGCCAATCAGAAAAGCAACATGTCTCCAAGGATGCCTAGAGTCGTAACACTCACGAGCACTAAGAAAACGGCCATGGACTGATGTTGCCGGAAGGAACTGCCGATGTTACACATGATCGTTGTAAATAACAGCTTGTTGATGCCCCACTTGGAAGCCCCACTTTTCTAAACTAAAACAAACCTCAGGATTCCCAAAAGATGATCCGCTCTTTACACTCTGAAACGAAGATCTCTCTGACTGGGTGTACAAATAAAGTAACATAACTCATGAAAACATAAACAATATTAACATGAATATTTTATAAAGCTGTTCACTGAAAATCCCTGCTAGCATTGATATCCTCTTAAACAGACATCATTCCGGATCTGCCAAGGTCCCTACACCAGTTCTAGTTCTCTTCCTGGAACCTCTGGACTCACAAAAAGAGAATGAGAGAGAGAGAGAGAGAGATACACGAAATATACATGTTCAGGAATATAACATAGAATGCCTCCGTGGACTATACAGATAATCACATGATGCATGGCATAAACACACACACACACACACACACACACACACACACACAATGATTCACAAACATCCTTATCTCTGTAAAGCAGCTAGTGTGTCTGGAGAAATAAAACTGTCCCCTCGTCTAGACGGTTTAGATTGGGACTGGGTGTAGTTATTTTATCATCTCCATTTCTCTTCATTGTAAGCACTTCTGAGGTTCTCTTTAGAATAAACACGGCCACTGCTCTTCTTCTCCACAAAAAAGCTTCAGTTTCTGGCCAAAAAAAAAAAAAAAAAAAAAAAACCACCCTTTAGACTCGAGCGTGTTTTGTTTACACTCAGCATGACTTTCAGAACACGGTGTACAGTTACAGGATGATAAGAACACGTCACACTTCCATCCAGGAGGTTCAGACTTTCATGATGACTCTCCTAAAAATTCTTAAATTTAGTATTAAAACTTGACTCATGCCAGATATCACTGGAATTCATTCTCCTCTGATAGGGTTCAAGTGAATATTCTCATGGAAATGGGTTTTGTTCTGGTGAAGGAAGCAGATTGTTTTTATGACTTTAAAAAAGATCCTCATGTCTCTAAGACACCCAATTACAGCAACAATCAACCAACCAACAAACTAACCAACCAACCAATCAGTCAAGCAATTCAGCCTATCTATAAACCAGTCAACCAACCAACCAGCAACCAATTAGCCAACCAACCAACCAACCAACCAATTATTTAGCATGTTGATGTAGCAGTTAGCACGTCCACCTTACAGCAAGAAGGTCTTGGTGAGGTCTTGGTGAGGGCATTTCTGCATGGAATTAGGAATTTGTGGAATTCTCCTTGTACTTCTGTGCTGTGCTGTGTTTCTTCCTGGTACTGCAGTTTCCTCCCACAGTCAAACGGCATGCACATTAGGCTAATTGGCAGTTCCAAATTGTCCCTTGGTGTGAGTGTGAGTAGTTGTGTGTGTTGGCCCTGCGATGAACTGATAAACTATTCAGGGTGTGCCCCGCCTTTTCCCAGAGTCAGCTGAGGCCCTGATAGAATTAAGTGGTTTGGAGAATTGATTTAAAAAAAATATATCATAATTAAATAATAATTTTTATTATTCAGATAATTACATAAACTTAAATGTGTATAATTTAGCTGCCATTATTATTATTATTATTATTAATATTACTATTATTATTATTATTATTATTGTTAATAATAATAATAATGAGTTGGCGTCAGCGTGTTTCTGCCCTGCGATGGCTTGGCGAGCTGTCCAGGGTGTACTCTGCCCTCGCCCAGAGTCGGCAGAGATTAGCGCCTGCCTCCCCGCGCCCCTAATTACGATTAAGCGGTTCAGAAAATGAATGAATGAACAAATGAATAAGAAAATATTAAAAAATATTTAATTATTAAACACTTTATAATAAATATTACACCTCATCTAAATTGTGGATTATTAAATATAATTTATGATTTAAATAAATTATACAGTGTATGAAAATAATATAAACAGCGAATAGAAATGGCTATAAACTGTAAAGTGAGAGAGGGTGTGTGTGTGTGTGTGTGTGTGTGTGTGTGAGACAGAAGATTAAAGGTGAAATGTGTTTACGATGCCATGACCTTGATCCTTAATTGCGTCCTTTTGTTGTTCTCATACACACATGAATATTTGATAAAGTATCTCTGAGACTACGAACAATAATACGACTAACATTACTTATTCAACACACACACACACACACACACACACACACACACACACAAGAGTGTGTGATGTCAATATGTGATGTTATATCCAACCTCAGAGTGGCGCTGTATCCATCCTAAAAGATAGTTATATTATCATTACATCAAACAACAGGTGGGTTTGGATCTCTAACAGGTGAGAGAGAGAGAGAGAGACAGAGAGGTTTATAATTAATTTTAATATTTAACATAAATGGTGAAATATTTGTAGATGTATAGAGTCGAACATGATGTAGAATGGGGAGGAGTTAAAAAAAAAATTTTCATGACACCATAAAACCACAAAGTAAACAAACCAACTATAATATAAATAAATAAATCCTCCGATCGTCAGTCATTACTATCAAGATGATGTTTATACTCAGACCTTACAACATAAAGTTAAAACCACTGTGTCATGACAACAGGTATGGTTCATGTACACGCCCACCCTGTATAACAGGCCATATTATTCTGGAATAAACACCGTGATAACTCCGTCTGATACAAGACTTTAATCGAATTACTGTATAAATATAGAAATGTAATCAGTTTATATAAACACACAGCCTCAAGGCAGAGCCCCTAATAGATATCTTTACTGACAGGGGTCCAAGGCTGGTGTTAAATATATATATGAGAGAGAGAGAGAGAGAGAGAGAGAGAGAGAGCAGTGCTAGCATGGTGTTTGGAGCAGAGAGAACGTGTGGTAATGTAGTTTGAACAGCAGTGAATGTAAAGTTAACTTACTTATGAATAAATCCAGCAGCTCTGCAACATCAAGATGTTTCTGCGTTTTGTTTGTACAGTGCTGACTAAAGGATGGGGGGTGTGGTGGGGGTGGAGGTAGACGGGTTGTTAATCTCAGAGTTAGCATCAACTTCAGCCCTGGAGGAAGTAAATAAATAAATCTCCCTTGTGTTTCCCAACTACAGTCTGAAGCGAAAGCAGGAAAGATCAACACTGAGTTTTCTTTTCACTCACTGATTTCCGCCTTCATTTGTATCACTGGTCTTGTTCGTTTAATGATCTGTTTAACATGTTCATGTTCCGAGTTCCTGTTTATGTTTGGTGTTGTTTTGCTGTGCAAAAGTTTGTCTCCCTAACTGAGTTCGATTGCAACTCAATTGTTGTTTAGGTCTGTGCTTTTACCAATTTTATTATTTAATTTTTAATTAGGATTATATAAATCCCTAAATCAAAAAAAAAAATTTATCTATCCATCCAATCATCCAGCCCTCCATCCTCCTGTCCAACTATCCAACCCACCATCCCCTACCATTAAACCAACCATCCTATTCTGGAGCCTATTCAGTATTTTATTTTCATAAATGATCTTGGTAAAGACATTTAAGCAAAAATGCATTTATATGCTGATGATACAATTATTTATACTCATGCTCTCAGTATAGTAGGGGCAGTGCTACAAGTTCAGGCTGCATTTCAGATATTACAAACGACACTGTCGAGCTTTAAGTTGATCTTAAATACACAGAAAACAAAGTTCATGGTCTTCTCAAAAGCTCACACACAGCATTTTTACGTCTGAAGGGAATCCATTGAAAGGGTTTCCTCGTACAAGTTCCTGGGTATACGGGTAGATGACAAACTCTCATTTAACGTTCTTATTACTACCCCAGGCAGGAAGCTTAAAGTGAAGATTGGCTTTTATTTTAGAAATGAGTCTTGCTTTACTTTCAGTGCTAAGAAAAAACTTGTGGAAGCAATTTTCCTGTCGTTGATTGATTATGGTGACATACTGTATGTGCATGCAGCCTCCCACATCTTACGTAACCTTGATTCAATGTACCATGCATCTTTATTTCTCTTCATTTCAAATGCATCCATCCAACCATTCATTCATTCTTCCAACCATTATCCATCCAACCATTTATTCACCCATCCACCCAACCAACCATTCATTCATCCTTCCATTCAACAAGTTATTCATCCATCCGTCCAACCATCCAACCATCTATCCATCTGCCCAACCATCCAACCAACCCTTCCATCAAACCATCCATCCAAACAACCATTCATTCATTCAGCTACTTATCCAGGTACAGGCCAAACGGCAGCAGTTTGAGTGATGACGCCCAGGCCTCCCTCTCCTCAGCCACTCCCTCACACCCCTCCGGGGGATACCAATGCGTTCCCAAGTCAGCTGAGAGATATAATCTCTCCAGCATGTCCTCAGTCTCCCCCAGGAATTCCTCCCAGTCAAACATGCCTGGAACACCTCTTCCAAGAGGTGTCCCAATCCCCCATACCTAAACCACCTCAAGCGACTCACTTCTACACAGAGGAGCAGTGGCTCTACTCTGAGCTCCTCCCAACTGTCTGAACTCCTCCCCACCCTGAGCCCAGACACCCTTTGAAGGAACCTCATTCTCAATCTGCACCTACACGATCCTGATCATCCGGTCACATCCCACCGTACAGGGACAAGAAGATCTGATTCAATAAACACTCCAACACCACAAACACTTCTTTTAATATTAACTTCATTTATTAATTTTTAACAATCACAATAACTATAAACACGGTGTAGGCGGAGCTCTTGGTTCTGACCCACAGTGCACTGATCTGGGTTCCTGTGGTTCTCACGGCGGTGTGGTGACGGATGTTTGTGGTTTCAGACTGGGATTCGGTGATTTTTTTTATTCGAACTTTATCACCAGATGGTTCTCTTAACGCCGGCCCACACCGAGCGCTTCATGCCCTGTGCGAGCTGAACGTCGGCCCAGTGGAGTTTTGTGTTCGGAACATCATCCTCCACCTCCGGATCGGTCCGGACTCCGAACTGCGGCTGTGCCACCACCACTGGCAATGGGCCGCGCTCTTCACTGAACTCCACCACGTTCAACTGCTTCCTGTCAGCCAAAGACTGGTGCGTTTCCTACACACACACACACACACACACACACACACACACACACAATTATCTTTATTTTAAATTTAAAACTCAGACATACAGCAGCACAAAGTGGTAAACAGTACATGATCTACACAATACCGCCAGAGAGCTTTAGCTTGAGCACGTCACAGGTTGTAGTGAGCAGGTGATCATTTTCTCACACTGTGCTAATCTGATAAATATCATTAAATGTTAGTGTAATTAATGAAATGCTAATTAAAAGTTTAACTAAAAGCTTTAGTGCTGAATAAAATGCTGCAAATACACATTACAAATACAGATCTTTTATATTTAATATAATCATAAAAACAGCTGCACAGCAAGACATGGCTGGAGGGGTATTGTGTGCCTGTGCATGAGCCGAGCAATGGCTCAGACAAAGTTATAGTCACGCCGCCGCCCGCCCGCACACCTGCCCGGCCGGGCAGGTGTGCGGGCGGGCAGCAGCGTGACTATAACTTTGTCTGAGCCATTGCTCGGTTCATGCACAGGCCAGCTTTATGAACTTTTGCATAGGCACCCCCTATGACCTAACCCTGCGCGTGGGGTAGCTAATTTGCACATGTGACCTTTGACCTTGGCACAGTGACCTTAAACATTATAAAGTTTGTTCAGGCCATTGCTCGGCTCATATGCATGATAGCTTTCTGAAATCTTGCATAGGCACTCCCTATTTCCTTAAACTGTGCGTGGGGTAGCTAATTTGCATGTGACCTTTGACCTTTGCACAGTGACCTTGAACACGCGAGCGGCGTGACAATAACTTTGTCCGGGCCATTGCTCGGCTCATATGAATGATATCTTTCTGAACTTTTGCAGAGGCACTCCCTCTGACCTACAGCTGTGCGTAGGGTAGCTAATTTGCATATGTGACCTTTGACCTTGGCACAGTGACCCTGAACATATAAAGTTTGTCCAGGCCATTGCTCGGCTCACATGCATGATAGCTTTCTGAACTTCTGCATAGGCACTCCCTATGACCTAAACCTGTGCGTAGGGTGGCTAATAAAATGTTGATTGTCTAAAACTGTTTGTATGGGGGATGGTGCTTTTGTCCTCCGCGTGCTTGAGGCGCCTTGGCTGAGGGGCTACGACGTTCTATTGAACAGCTATTTTTAATACAGCAACAAATAACTTTATTTACTCTTATTCTTTTCCTAGTGTTGTTCCCGTGTGTAAAAAATAAATCTTATGATTATTATTATGATTACTATTATAATTATTATTATTTTGGGGTCAGGGCTGGTGGTGTAGTGGTTAAGGTGCTGGGATCATGACTGAGAGGTCTTGGGTTGAAATCCCTGTTAAACCACCACCATGCTGACCCTTGGGCAAGGCCTTAACCTTGTGCCTCTGTCCACCCAGCAGTATAAATGGGTACCAGTAAAAATACTGGGAAGGTAACCAGTGAGTAGCCTCCCATCCAGGAGGAGCTTAACTCGGCGCTTTACACTACAGAACCTGGACAATCTCCGCCCTGATGAACACTAGGTTTGGATGTAAAAAGCCCAAAAGACAAACCTATTATCTATTATAATTATCATTATTATTTTATAATATTGTTGTTTTATTATCATTATTATTATTGTTGTTTGTGGAGATCAGTAGAAAAGGTGGGTATTGATTTTATAAATGAATGACACTGTACAGATCTGTAGCTGAACTGAGCGCTTTAACATCTCCTTCACTCAGACGAATGAGAGCCTTAAAGAGACGAGGACGGCGAGACTGACAGACTGACAACGAGGATGCGCCACTTGCTATGCGTATATTTTCAGCTGTTGTGCTGAGCGCACGCTCTGACTCCGAGATTAACGTTATCTACATAAAGACTCCAGCTGAACAAACCTGAACACACACACAGGATTGAAGAGGAGACGATAACAAGATGGAAGAGTGGAAGACAGGACAGGACAAACATGAGAAGAAATGAAGA
>JAQMYF010000023.1:47353729-47366023 GCA_030014195.1 Neosilurus mollespiculum
ATATTCCCTGCACTACAATATTCGCTACTCTACAGTATTCCCTTACTACAATATTATCTACACCGTAGTATTCCCTACACTACCATATTCCCTGCACTACAATATTCGCTACTCTACAGTATTCCCTTACTACAATATTATCTACACCGTAGTATTCCCTACACTACCATATTCCCTGCACTACAATATTCGCTACTCTACAGTATTCCCTTACTACAATATTATCTACACCGTAGTATTCCCTACACTACCATATTCCCTGCACTACAATATTCGCTACTCTACAGTATTCCCTTACTATAATATTCTTTACAAAATAGTATTCTTACACTACCAAATTCCCTACAAATCAGTGCTTCCTACAAAACAGCATTCCCTACACTGCAGTATTCTCTTACTACGATATTCACTACACAACAGTATTCCCTACAATATGCCCTACTCTACAACATTCTCTGTACTGCAATATTTTCTACACTTCCTGTTTTCCACAGTAGTTCCTTTACTACACTATTTCCTACAGTATTCCCTACAGTATAGTATTCCCTACACTTTATTTTTCCCTCCACTATATTTCCTACACTACAGTTTTCCCTACACTACTACAGAATTCCTTAGAATACAGTATTCGCTACTCTACAATATTCCCTATACTACAATATTCCTTTCACGTGAGTATTCCACTTAGGGTTGCCTGGTATACATGCATCATGCACTGTGTGTAGGGCGCCAAGTGCCAGAGGGGGCACTGAGAAGATCACCATAATAATTAGGATGATGAATTATTTAAATTAAAGTTGAATCACAACTGCACCAGGATGCATTAGACTAAAATAGTAGAGTATGATGCTGAGAGCGAAACTGTAATCATTGTACTGAATTTTAATCTCCATGTTGTTTTAAATTTCCTCAGAAATGAAACACAAAATGCACTACATCCATTCATCCCTCTATCCATCCATCCATCCATCCATCCATCCATCTATACATTATCTGTACCACTTATTCAGCAGGGCTGCGGGGAAGCTCGAGACAATTCCAGTTCCAATTCCAGGCAAGAGGCGGAGTTACACCCAGAACACATCACCAGTCTATCACAGAAATACATGTGTAACATTTATTTATTTTAATAGTAACATTGAAAATAAAATATGTGGGTTTTTGTTTATAGTATTATTGAGGAAGATTGGGCTTTTTTATTTGTTTTTTTTTGTTTTTTTTCCTGTTCTATTTGTCAGTTCTGTAGTGTAATATTGTATTATTTTATAGTTCTGGGTTTTTTTATTGTAATATTAATAACGAGAATATATTTATTCAGGTTTAAGAAGATTGTTGGTAAGTGTGGTTTTGTTTTTTTAATGCTTAGGGCAAGAAAATGGTCAGCAGTGACCCTGATTCCAATATTTAATGTCAGTTAGATTCGGCTATTATTACCAAGATGTTCAGAGGGGTTCTAATTTGCATCTTCATGCATATTCATAAGCCCTGATTTTTTCACTGAGATTCTTCTCAAGGATTCTCTGAGTGTTTTAATATTTACTGGGCATTAAAACTCATTCGCCTTAATCCTAATAAACAGCACATCACTATATATGTGCGTATGGGTGCTTGCATGTGTGTGTGTGTGTGTGTGTGTGTGTGTGTGTGTGTGTGCATGCGCACACATGTGTGTGTGCGCGTGTTTTTTCCCTAGCCCCTTATAGGCACCATAAACTCTGATCAGTAGTGTGTGAAGAAAATACAGCACCATCAGGATAGCAGTCATTTTGTTAGGCATTACACCCAACACACACACACGGCACACACACACACACACACATTGTAATATCAGGCCTCATATCCCGCGGTGCTGTTAAGTGCAGGTCTTATTGGTCTTTTCTCAGTGTAATATTAGAAACTGAAATCCCTCAGAGGAAAGAATTTTATACGCACACACACACAACACACACACAACACACATGCACACACACACACACACACACTCTTCAAGGTGACCTCTTGGTTAATCCAGTTGCTTCTCAAGACCGGAGCAATCGCTAAGCCCCGTCACCCCGATTTACTGTGATAAACAAAAGAGGGAGAAGAGAGGAGGGAGGGAAGAGACTGTGGCAACTGAAACAGTGAGAAAAAAAAACAATGCAATGAAGAGAGGGAATGAGTAGGAAAGTAAACAAAAACATGTAAGGAAATAAGGATGGAGAAAAAGAGAAGGGGGGGGTATAGAAAAGGATGTAAAGCAAGGAGAGAGCAAGGGGTAGAGTGTAATGAAGATAAAATTAAAGATATGGAGAATGAAGGACAGAGAGAAGGATGTAGAAAATGATAGTGACAGAGAGAAGGAAGGATGAGAGAGTCGGAGGGATAGAGAGAAAGATGGAGTGAGAAAAGGACTGGAAGGAGAATGGTGTAAATTAAAAGGATTAGAGAGGGAAGAATGGAGAGAGAGAGAGAGAGAGAGAGAGAGAGAGAGAGAGAGATGGGGAGACAGAAAGGGTGTAAGTTTAGAAGAGAGAAGGATGGAGAGATGCAGGGACACACAGGAAGTCTTGACAAATGAGAAGAAAAGGATCATTGGGAAATGTATATATAAGAAGAGAGAGACATGGAAAAAGGTGGAAAAAAAGAAGCACGGAATGAGAAAGTAGAACGGGAGAAAGCAGCATGATGGAGAGGAAGAGAAGGAGAGATGAAAAAATGGAAGAGAGTGTGATGATAAAATTAGGAGGAAAATGTGAAGGTGAGACAGGAAGATGAAGATAAGCCCCGGAGACAGAGAGAGAGAGAGAGAGAGAGAGAGAGAGAGAGAGAGAGAGATGAAGAATAAGAATGTAGGGAATACTCTGTGTGTGTGTGTGTGTGTGTGATGGCACTGTGATTTATGGAGCCTCTCAGCTCTCTGAACACATGAGAGCACAGAGTGCACACAAGAGAGAGAGAGAGAGAGAGAGAGAGAGAGAGAGAGGAGGGTGACCTGAAGCCTCTTAGAGCCGTAATGAGCTTCTTCATATAAAAGCGCTAATATCAAACCTGACATCCGACAGTTAGCATGACATTTACAAGTTAGATCTTTAGTTAGCATGCAGCCCAACAGTTAGCATGACATCCACAAATAAGATCAGCCAGTTAGCAAGACATCCACTATTTAAATTCATTAGTTAGCATGCAGCCCAACAGTTAGCATGGTGTTAAAGGTAACCACCTCCTAGCATCACTGTTAATATATAAATAAAACCTAGTGTCAAATATCGAATCAAAATTTCTTGAATGCTAATAATAATGAATTATTATGATACCCTATAACCACGGTGAATATATTTGTCCTCATTATCTTTAGTTATAAAAACAGTAGTGACAAAAAGTAATATAAACCAGCTAGCATTAGCTCGATGCTTCCGTATTAATGTCAAAAGCTACAGCACTACAGCAATTATATAACAGTAGCTAATGCTAGTTAGCTAGCACAACCTTAATGCTAACTGTTCTTCAGTATGTTTACTAATAAAATAGGAATTTGTCCAGATGTTACAACGCTGAGTGACATCTTTTGTTTTGCTTTGCTTTTCTTTGCTTCAGTCTAATCATGCTAATGCTAAATGTGCTCTGGTAACTTTCCTGCACTGCCAGGCGTATTAGCAACGTTTTTATTTTCATGTTTATAAACCTTTATAGTTATATTCAAGACTGTTAATGAACTTGTGTGTTTTCATTTGAGATTTGAGATGCTAAGTGTTTGTGACTGAACATGCCAGAGGTACAGCGGGGTGTGTGTATGTAATGTAGCGCTGTGAGTCAGAAGCGCTAATGAAGATGTGAATCAGAGAGTTAAGGCGGCTCTGAGGAGAAACAGGGACAAAAAAAAATGTGAGGAGAGGATCGTGGGGAAGGATTGAGATCACTAGCACTGCTGTAGTCTGAAGTCTGTTGATTTACTGAAATGATTTACTTTATTATTAAGTTTATATTTCTTTGTGGTTTCTCAGTGGTTAAAGCTCTGATCAGAAGGTCAGGCCCTGGGACCGCCGGTCTGCCACTGTTGGGCCCTTAACTATCTCTTCACTAGGGGCACTATATCCCCTGTGAAGAATAAATGAAGAAATAAGTGAGGAAAAGAATTTTGCTAAACTGTGACGTATACTGGTGGCACGTCTGCGTAGTGGTTAACACGTCTGCCTAACAGCAACAAGGTCCTGAGTCCGAGTTCCAGGCTCGGGGATGGCGTTTGCATGGGTTTCCTCTGGGTATACCAGTTTCCTACCACAGTCTAAAGACATGCAGTGGGCAGTGGTGGCTTAGTGGTTAAGGTGATGGGTTACTGATCCAAAGGTCGGCGGTTCAATCCCCACTATCACTACTGTTGGGCCCTTGAGCAAGGCTCTTAACGCTCAGTTGTATAAATACAATAATTGTAAGTCGCTCTGGATAAGAAAAAAATGCTGTAAATGCACATTAGGCTTATTGGCTGCTCCAATTTGTCACTAGGTATGAATGTGAATGGCTGCATGTGTATTGCCCCTGTGATGGATTGGTGGAGGTGTGTAAAAAGACGCTAGCCTCCCCGCAACCCTGGTAGGTTCAGAAAATGAATACATTTAATGTATGTAACACCCAAAAAACATTAAAAATCACAACAGAAATATATTTTATAAAAATAAATACACTTTATAAATATATTTTATTTAAAAACATTAATTGACGTGACATTTCCTTTTACCGCCAAGAAGTGCTTTCTTTTTCATCCTATCCTGTCTTCCAACTGGCTCAGCCCAATAAAGTTCATAAAACATAACACATAAGGGAGTTTATTATCCGAGTCACACTAATGGCTTTGTTCTAGTACTGATTTTTATCACACCAGTTCATTACACCACTGTATAGCCAAAGGTTTGTGTTTGGTAAAGATCCCATTCCAGATTTCATCTCCTTTACCCCAAGGGTGCATCTCAAAACCCTTATTTGTATTTTCCTGGTTCCTTGACCCTCGCTTGAACCTGAAGATTTTCTGGTCTTCCATCTTTGCTGGCTGTCCCAATTCTCTTATTTGTGCATTGGGGAGTGAGGATTAAAGAGCGAGTAAGGATACGCAAGAGCAGCCTTCCTGGAAGGGCTGCAAATCAGCGTATAAATAACCTGCCCCTTATATGATGTTGGGCAATTTTTTACGCAGAAGGTCAGCTGTGCAGCCGTCATCAGCACTGGATGTCGCTCAGCACGAGACTTCAGTGGAAATGACATTTTGTTTTTCCTAAAAGTTTGCACGATTCCACGTTCTTCACACTGTGGTTCTCCACGTTCTTCACACAGTTCTCCATGTTTCGGTGGAAGGGATTAAGACACAAAGATGAGACGCAAGTGAGAGACAGGAGAGCAGTTTAAGGGTTCTGAGAAACACCCCATGTCTTCATGGAGCTTGCTCTGTACACAGGAGCACTGTCCTGCTGGAACAGGTTTCAGTTTTTTAGTTCTATCCATCCATCTGTCCATCTATCCAATATCTGTACCTCTTTTCCATCAGGATTGTGAGGAGCCTAGAATCTGTCCTAGCTGACTTCCAATGAGAGGCTGGGTTTACACCCTGAACAGGTTGACTGCAAGCCACTCCCCTTACTCCTCTTTTTCAGCCATGTATTAGCAAGTACAGGGGTCGTCAGATGCCTGCAGCGTACTTACAATTAGTTGCATTCATGCTCCCTTGATTTTTATTGTACTAAATAAGTATACAGAAATTTTTGAGTGTAAAATATTAAAAAGGGCGGTACAATGTCGTGGTGGTTAGCACGTCAGCCTCACAGCAAGAAGGTCCTGGGTTCGAGTCACAGGTTCGGTGAGGGCGTTTCTGTGTGGAGTGAGCATGTTCTCCCCGTGCTTATGTGGGTTTTCTCCAGGTACTCCAGTTTCCTCCCACAGTTCAACGACATGCATATTACACTAAGTGACTATTTGAAAATACCCCATATGTGTGAATATGAGTGTGAATGGTGATGTGTGTGTTGGCCCTGCAATGGTCTGGTGAGCTGTCCGTGTACCCCAACTTAGCCCAGAGTTGGCTGAGATAGGCTCCAGCTTCCCCACAACCCTGATAGGATTATATATATTATTTAAAGTAGTTTGGAAAGTGAATGAATGAAAGAATTTTAAAGATGAGTGTAAGGTTACACCTGATACGTATGGAAAGGAGAACTGCAGAATGTTGTTGGTTTTGTTCTTAGTGCTGGATGATTTTACAGAATACAGGATAATACATTTGATACACTTACAGAATACAGGATAATACCGGTTGACCGCCGGAAGGCAAAAGGTCATCATGTAAGTGATGATACTATGGGAACATACGGTACTTCCCCTGTCTTACACCCCAGTGGATTATACCCAAACAAAGTGCCGTAATGAAAAAGGTGCAAACCAACACCCCTGTGCTGTTTCACCACCCGAACATAAAACTGCTGAATTGACACTGCATAGTAAACACTGTGCAAAAAATAAATAAACAATGCAAACTGTGTAAACATTTTGAATGCTGATGTACCGGCTTCTTCTCGCACTGGTGTTTTTCCCAGAATGCCAGCTGGTGAAGGGGTCAAACAACTTCTCTCTAAAGTCAGACAGATACCTGCTGATACACCATATGGCCTGTGTGTGTGTGTGTGCGCGCGCGCGTGTGTGTGTGTGTGTGTGTGTGTGTGTGTGTGAGTGATGATCCGAAGGTAATTTATGCTGATACATAGCTGAGGCATTTCTCAACTTAAAAAACGTGATTAGCTCCTCTCAATTCCAAGATGGGAACATTCCAACTTCCAGAAGCTAATAAACCTAATAAACCCTGTTTCCTTTCTTTCTTTCCCCTCTTCTACTTCATCCCTCCATCCCTTCCCCAAGCTGTAAATTTTCCTATCTTGCCATCGCTCCAGTGAGCACAATGTGGGTTTTGTAGATTAATCTCAGACTATTTTAATGGATTTAACGTCAGGCGGAGCTGCGTGTTGGCCAAAAGCCATTTAGTGCGGCAGTAACTCATCAATCAGGACTTAGCGAGCTAGCACAGGACTCAGCACAGGACTTAGCGAGAGTCGGGGTGTGTGCTCTTTTCCTGAGTGCATTAGATGATCTAAAATGAATATAGATGGAGATGTGATGTGTGGATCCAGGTGGTGCTGTACTTAATGTGCAAATCCAGCAGAAAAGGCAGTTGGTGCGGCTGTGACAAGAAACATCTATCCGCGAATTTAGGAATTGTTCAGCCTGTGATTCCAGAGCTAAAATTTAGCAGTGCTTATGGTTTTTTGGTTTTGTTTCTGGTTTTTTTTTTTTTTAATTAGTTTTGGGGTTCTTTAAGTGTTTTGTCTGGTTTGCTCTTCTGATCTTTTTAGTCATGATATTATTACATATCATACAATATCATTTAGCATAGCATTTAGCTAACATCATTCAAATCCACCATTAAAAATCTGCTGTTTAAACACTTTAAACACAGAACAGTTCTTGCTTGCTTACTTACTACACATCATCGTATTACATTTATACATCGATGTTTGCTAAAAGGATATCCTGCTAATTATGTTTAATTCAATTCAATTCAGTTTTATTTGTATAGCACTTTTTACAACTGACATTGTCGCAAATCAGCTTAACATAGTAAAATTAATTTAAAAAGGAATTTAAACATTTTTCTGCAGCCTACACATCCCTAATGAGCAAGCCCGTGGCGAGAGGGCAACGAAAATATCCCTCAGTTAACACGAAGAAGAAAACTTGAGAGGAACCAGGCTCAAAAGGGAAACCAGTCCTGATTTGGGTGAAACTATGAAATACAAACCATGTAAGAAACACTTAATTTCAGTCCAACATGTAGTCCGGTTGGATATACCACAACTGTAAGTCCTGAATAACTGTAGCAAAAGAGTTTATATCACCAGCAGTGAAAAGTTGTCTTCACAGTCACTGAGTGCAGATCTAAGCCCATATGGATCTTCATCAGCAGGAGCGAGGGGCTTCCAAGATGAGAACTCCTGCCAGCATCAGCACACCAGGACACCCCACAAGACTCAAAAAGCAGAGGGATCAGGAGGATCAGGATCACAGGCATCCCAGAAGCAGCATATGTACCTCAGCAATAACAGGTTGGGGGTGGGGGGATCGTTAGGTATGCTCATAACAATGTAATGGTAAAAGAAGAGTTTATCAGTGCTGGGTTCTAGCAGGGACTCCGGCATGAATAACTATGGCAGCATTACTAAAAAGAGAGAACCCTGTAACATTGGGCAATCAGCCACTCCATTGTCACTGTTTAGCTACTAATTAACGACCACAGTTTGTTGGTGTACTGCTAGCTAGATGTAAGCTAGGCGGCTGTTTATACCTAGTTGACATATTCTGAAGATATCCCCCTATAACCTATATAAGAGTAGTATAAACATATTTAACAACAAAGTTGCTAACAGTTATTGCTAACAGTATTATCCAGAATAATATCCATATGATTCCCAGTATGGTGGAACCACTTTAAGTTTATTTAGCTGTAAGTGTTCTGTGTAAATAATTAAAAATTTTGGTGATTCTGTTGTGTTTTTCTATAATGTTTTATTAAATTGCAGTCTTTTTAATTTTCAAACTGATTTATGACATCACCATGACCATCAGTTTCACAATCCAATCAAATCTCAAAAGACCGTCATCGTAATAGTACAATTATTTTTGTAGATAATGAGTTGCCTTTAAAGTATTTCATTGATTAATTGGAGCCAGTAGCTGAGTTTGCTAGCAGATTAGCGACTGTTGCACATACTATTTTATTAACTTTATGTAATCCCCTTTGTGACTAGCTAATTGGATTTCAGGTGAGCACCACCCTTTTAGACCCATTACCTGGTAACAGTGTCTTTAATTATTCATTGCAGAATGGTTTAATCCCACTAGGGTCGCTGGAGCCTATGTCAGCCAACTCTGGGCAAAGACAGGGTACACATAACCAATCACACTCATACTCACACCTAGGGGCATTTTGGAAAAGCCAATAGGCCTAATGTGCATGTCTTTGGAATATGGGAAGAAACTGGAGCATCCGGATGAAACCCACACAAGCACAGAGAGAACATGCGACCTAGAGTTTTATCTCATCTATACAATCGAGGGTTAAGGGATTTGCTTAAGGGCTAAACAGTAGCAGCTTGGTAGTACTGGGGTTTGATCCCTGGCTTTTTGATCAGTAATCCAAAGCATTAATCACCGAGCCACCGTGATTTTATTAACATCACGGAAGTGTTTTAATGTATGTGTTTTTGTGTGTGTCGAGATATTATATGGTAAAATATCTGAACATTCTGAGGCAACGGAAATGGAAATTTTCTGCTTGTTTCTGTATAATTCGAGCAGCAAGAGACACAGGTGCTGCTGAGGAAACACAATGTTGTGTAGCGTGTGTGTGTGTGTGTGTGTGTGTGTGTGTGAGAGAGAGAGAGAGAGAGAGAGAGAAAGATATTACCCTCGGGATCGGCATTGATAAGAAAAACACGCAGGAATAAAACAGAGCTAAATCTCTCATGATGAATGATTTATGGCTCTCCGCATGTTTGAGCGGTGTCTTTTTCTTCTTTGATTCTTTTTCATATCCTCCCAAAGGGACCAAAAGATGTGAGTCCACTTTCATGAACCTGATAAACAGTGTAATAAAAATTAGTGAGAACACAGTCAGACAGATTTCTGTTCTTTCAAAGGGTTTCCTATCAGATAAACACCAGATTTTTCTCTGTTTAGTTTTTACTTGTTGGTCTTGGACTTTTTACTGTGTGGATAACAGTTACACCACACCGGATAGCATAAACGGACGTCTGATGGGTAGAAACTCTGAATGAAAATTCTATTTGGCTCTCACTATTCACAGGAGTATGTACGTCAATGTCTGTTTTGGACCCATTACATGTACAGTACTGTAGTCATACTGTAATTATCCTGACGTCGTCAGTTTTGTCTTGTGGACTCCCATTACACATCCGTTATTCACCAGTTTTCATGTGTTCCTTGTCAGAAATCATCCGCTAAACATGCGGTCTGTGGCCCTCACACCTCTGGTTCACCCACTGCATGTCAAGTAGTAGTCCGGCTGCGAGTCAGGTCCACTGGACATCAACAGATGTGAACTGACAAGTAAAGGATGAGGAAAGCACGCGTTCCAAACATAACGGACACCCAGCACACAACAACTGTACAACCAGCAGACACGTTTGCCCGGTGGAGTCTGTTCTAAGTTTTAATCAAGCACAAACCTTCTGTCGGATTGAATGGACCCCGCCGGACAAAGAACGCATTCACTGAACAAGAAAGGGACAAGAAAAAGCATGGGAACAGAGACTAACAGATAAAAAAATTTGCTCTTGTTGATGAGGTTATCTGCAGTGTTGGGGACGCTGTCCTTATGGGGGCAGATTTTGGTTCTGTTGGACCGCAGTGTACTGCCGGAGGAAGGTATCTCAAAACATTTGTGTCTGGGCAGGGAGAGGTCAGCTGCAATCTTTCCTGCACTCCTCAGGGACCTGGAGGTGACGAGGTACTGGAGAGATGGAAGGAGTAGCCAGTGACCTTCTTGGGAGAGCGAATGATACGCTGCATTCTGCTCTTGTCCTTGGCGGTGGCACCTGCGGACCAGACAGTAATAGAGGAGGTGAGGGTGGACTCAAAGATGGAGGTGTCTAAGTGCACCATTGTATCATTGTCTTTGTCAGGTTGAACTTCTTGAACTGCTGTGCTTTCTTGGTGAAGGAGCTAGTGGTCATCTCCCACTTGAGGTCGAGAGTGATGGTGGTACACAGGAAGTGGAGAAACACTCCACAGTGTTCCCTGAAGAATCAAACAGGGTGATGGGGTGGGTGTAGCAGGGCACCTCCTAAAGTCTACAGTCATGTCCACTGTCTTTAAAGCACTGAGCTCTAAGGTGTTCTGCCTCCTGAGTCGAGGAGAAAGTGGACGCATCCTTGGAACGATGTGGTGCTAATGGTCCGGGAGTCAGAGACATGTGCAGAAGGATGAAATGGAGAGCCATGTTCATGTTTCTATTCTTGCTGTGAGGCAGACGTGCTAAACACTGTGCTACCGTGCCGCCCCAGAATAGTTCATTGTTTTTGTTTGCTGTGATGAGCACTTTATGTAAATAGTACAGATTCTTGTTGGCCTTTATGAGTGTTTCTTGTAAATGGTGGCACACTTTACTTTCTGTCCCGGGGGAGCATTTTGGGTGGGGTTCTTACACGGATTTCAACCCACAACCTCTCAACCATGAGCCCAGTACCCTAACCACTACACAACAAGCCATGCCTGGCGTTGAGATAACCCTGGCTCGCTCCAGCAGATGGTGGGATGCCGGCTATTATTTGTTTGTCAAAACACTAGTTGTTTGTAGTCTGTGATCCATCTGAGCAGTTTTCAGACACTGGATGAGAAATGGTGCTGAAGTTTCTCTCACTCTTTATCTTCTTCACCAGTTTACTAAACCTGTACTTTAACTCTGAGGGTACATGCAGAAGATTATTTCTGAAACGTCACCAAAGTGACAATTAAAGCCATCTGACTCACTCAACACTCACTTCTTCTCTCTCTCTCTCTCTCTCTCTCTCTCTCACACACACACACACACACACACACACACACACACTCAAGACTAATATACTGTACACTGTTCTGTAGAACAGAACGAATCCGTATGTGTAAGATAAATGATGGGTTTTTATAAGATCTATGGGGACGCCACTGTAAAGTGCCAAAGTGATTTACAACCCAGAGGAAGTCAAATATTTAAACTAATTTATGAAATGAAAGTGTGAGTAGCTCTGTGTTTATATCAATAATTCACAATTACAGTTTAAAAATTATATGAAATCCTTTCTATCCCTAAATGGTAAATATAATCCTTTCTACTCAATAAAAATATTGAGTACTATTAGCTTAGCAATGATAATAAATACTACAGTGTGTACAACAGATTACATCACACACACTGTTCAGGTCTCATCTGTGTGCAGTTTAGTGTACGGTTTAGGAAGAAACCACAACAGGACTGGAACACACACTGCGTGTGAGCAGTGTCGTCCTGGGTGTGTAAAGTTTATTAAAAGATGTTAGCTAGAAGCTAAAGTCTAATAAAAGCAGGAAAAAAATATTCGATTTAGTTGAATTCCTGCAGAGATTAGATTTGAATTCTAATTTAAATTCTAAAAAGTTTTTTCATTTTTATTTCATTCATTTTCTGAACCACTTAATCCTAATTAGGGTTGCGGGGAGGCTGGCGCCCATCTCAGCCGACTCTGGGCG
>JAQMYF010000023.1:47373130-47383206 GCA_030014195.1 Neosilurus mollespiculum
TAGAAACTTGATGAGTGATGAGTAGCAGGCAATTCATGCTCAGTCTCACAAACACACACACAGATTCACGCGCACACACACACACACACACACACACACACACACACACTTTGTCTCACCTTAACGAGTACCAACAGATGTTGAAACAGCTGCGGATGTGCTTGGAATCCCTGCTTACTTCACACACACACACACACACCCCCACACACACACCCGCGCGCACACACACACACACACACACACCCACACACACACACACACGCACGCACACACACACACACACACACACACACACACACACACATATATGCACAGGCTCAGATTTGCCGTCACGCTGAGAAGAAGGCAGTGCTAAACTTAATTAGCTTGTTTATTTCTCAGAGTTACTCAGCAGGTAAACTTCAAAGATACACAACAGAATATCACATTAGTGAAACACTTTATTACGATTTCGGCGATCCCTGAACTCCTCCATACGTATAATCCTGTAATAATGACGTTTGTTAATGGTACTGAGACACACATCACTGTTATTCATTCATTCATTCATTCATTTATTTTCTAAGCCGTTTAATCCTAATTAGGGTCGTGGGGAGGCTGGTGCCCATTTCAGCCGACTCTGGGCGAGGGCGGGGTACACCCCGAACAACTCGCCAGGCCATCGATGGGCAGAAACTCAAACACACAACCATTCACACTCACACTCACACCTAGGGGTGATTTGGAACAGCCAATTAGCCTGCTGTGCATGTTTTTGGATTGTGGGAGGAAACCGGAGTACCCGGAGGAAACCCACACAAGCACGGGCGGAACATACAGTACAAACTCCACCCAGAAATGCCCAAGCCCCGGAATAGAACCCAGGACCTTCTTGCTGTGAGGCGGACTTGCTAACCACTACACCACCATGCTGCCATCACTGTTATCGGATGTGTAATTAATCCATTTGCACTGACTCCACCCACTTTTTTTATTACAGTCTCTTTGCTTACATTGTAAATGATCACCAACAATCCTCTGTAAGTGTTTCATAAAACCTTTTCGGTTATATTTTCCTTTAATTCTTCGGGGTTCTAGGATTCAGTGTATCAGGTCCATGTGTGCATGGTGTGTGTGTGTGTGTGTGTGTGTGTGTTAGGATTTAGCATTTCTTTGTGTACCATATCTCATACAAACTGTTATTTATCTAATTACTAGCACACCATGATAACGTTTAGCCCCGACGTTCTCTATTCTACACACTGACAGCATTCCCGTTTAGCATGTGTTATTAAAAATTATCCAAAACATTTCTTTATCCGCGCGTCGGCTGTTGTGTGTGAGATCTTTTCACCTACCATCCTCTCGCCTGCTGTGTAATTAAACCTCCTTATTATTTCATTGTGTAGGGGTGAGGAGGAGTGTGTACGTTTGCTCATGTAATTATCGCTTTGTTAACTTACTGACATTTAACATTACCATGAGACAGCGCTAATGAAAAGATCACGGCTCGATATTCGCGGCACTGGTCGTCAATCAAACATCTTGGGGAATTTTGTCCTTCTGGTGATGGAGTGATGGCGCTGTGGGGTTCGGATTAACCGCTGAGGAAGGTGGGTGAGGGAGTTGAGAGAAGTGGAAGGTCAGTGAGAAGGTCAGGCTCTGAGGTCACCTTCACGTCCTGTTCAATCACAGAACTGACAAGTCCAATCTCCTGGATGACAAAGGGTTCCCTGGGCCTTATGGAACCCTGACGCAGCATAACCAGAATCCCAAAGGTCTATAATGCAAGTGGATTGAAATTTGGTGTGCTGCGTTGTTGTGTTTATCTGTAAATGCATTTCTAATCATCACTCCAAAAGCGTGACTATCTTTAACCAATCAGATTTTAGAAGACATTTTACAGAACTAGCATTTACCTAGCATCACAAAACCCAAACGGTATCTTGAATCTATAGACTCTTCATTGTTTGTGGCAAGAAGTGGCCACTTGGGGCGGTATTCATAAAAAGTGCTTGGACCCCGAACATCGCTGCTTGATTAGATATTATTTCATCAACAGGTTCTTTCTTTTCTTCGGCAACTTTTACAACTGGAGCAAAGTTGTAATTCTTTCTTTCTTTTCTTCATACTAATAAAAACTATTTCAGTGCACTTTGGCATTATTTCAACTTTCAAATTTTGTAAAAATAAATAAATAAAGAAAGAAAGGAATAACGAAATAAATAAATAATCGTGCTAAGGAAAGTCAGTAGTTCAGAAATAATTTTTCTTCAGTGCAGCTAATAAACCTGAACAAGCCAAGAACGGATCCTCAATACTGTGTTCCAAGTACGCAAGCACACACACACGCACACACACACACACACACTCACACACACACACATACACACACAATCTGTGTAGAAATATATAAAGATAAACAAATTTTATTTAACATTTGGGAATTTGAGCAAATGTTGAAGAAATGCAGCATTAATTGTGACGTTTGGCTCATCATGACCTTTCACAGATATAAAGCTGAGTCACTCTTAGTCTGTGTGTGTGTGTGTGTGCGTGTGTGAGTGTATGTGTGTGAGACAGATGGCTCTGTTACCAATAGCAGCGCCACATTGCAGCACAGCGGATCAGATGAACAGAAGAAACTAAGATATGGATGAGAGAGAAACAGGGATTGAATAATAGAAACTGAGCTACACAGTGTTTGTAGAACCGCCTGTTCTGCGTAAATTAATACCTCGACACTGTTGTTGGGGACTTGTGAAACGTGGAACAGTACACCTGCTCAAAACATGACGAGTATAACGATAGCGAGTCCCGTGGAGACACAGCTGGGATCTCGAGGAGAAAACGAGTCTCGGAAAGCAGGTCCTGTTCATAAAATAAGGCTTTATTGTTAGTTTTATGTAAATTATGGTATTCCTCAGGGCTCCATGCTCGGACCCGACTCACTTCTAGAAAAGTTACTATTTACGTGATTTTAATTAATTAGCACTGCACTGCTATGGCCTGGTGAGCTGTCCAGGGTGTAGTCTGTCTTCGCCCAGAGTAGGTTGAGATGGGCGCCAGCCTCCCCACGACCCTGATTAGGATTCAGAAAATGAATGAATGGATGAATGAATAATTAATTAGCAGTAATGTCATAAATGACTTTGCACGTGTGCTTGTTTTTTCAGCGTGGATGTTGTCTCCTTCCCTCTTTAGTTTTATTTTTATCACCTTTTTCTGTCATTAAGAAAATACCTGTTTATATATTTCCAGCTTATTTTCCAGGGTTTTGTTGTTATTCTGTCTCAGCTCAAGGACACACATAAGTGAACAAGAATAACAAGGGCACAAAATGACATGAACACACCGAGATCAGAAATGGAAATGTCTACGTTTATATAAATTTCTGTTGGAGTTAAACAAATAACACTTAGGCTGTTCATTCATCCATTTGTCAAACCGCTTAATCCTATTAGGGTTGCGGGGAGGCTGGAGCCTTTCTCAGCTCACTCTGAGCGAAGGCGGATACACCCTGAACAGCTCGCCAGTCCATTGCAGGGCCAGCCATTCACACTCACAGTCAAACCTCATGGCAATTTGGAACAGCCAATTAGCTTAATGTGCATGTCTTTGGACCGTGGGAGGAAACTGAAGTACCCGGATGAAACCTACAGAATGCAAGTACAAAAAGAACATGCAAACTCCACACGGACACGCTATCAGCTGTACACTACGCTATTTAACTATTGATAAACACACACACCACCAGTTACACTCACTACCAGGGGCAATTTGAAACAGCCAGTTAACCTAATGTCCATGTCTTTGGACCATGCAAAAAAAAAAACAAGTACCTGGAGGAAACCCACAGAAGCATGGGAAGTACATGAAAGCATGCAAACCCAGGACCTCTACCACTACGCCTCCGTGCCAGCGTGATTATTTAAAGGCTCACGTGAACTAAAATGGAAGAAAAAAATCCAAACTATGACAGAGACAGAGAGAGAAATGAAAAGAATCACCAAAAATTGACTGGTGGAGCAAGCACACGTGTTCACTGTCCTTTCGCGTGTTATGGGTACTCGGACACACGCTTGCTCTGTCTAACTTGAAGACGAAGTTGAACTTCTAATTATCTAATTAGACCCCGTGCTAGATCTATCAGAAAGCTCCTGTCTATGTAAATGTAATGATGATCGTAATAATACTTTACTTTAGTACAATTTCCGTAAGCTCTCAAACGTCTAGTTATAATAACATCAACAATATAAAGCTCACGCGAAAGATAATAACTCAGTAGAACAGAGCGCGCACTCGTGGACTGCGGACACGCAAACACACACAATTTCCTGTGGAACGAAAATCGGCACGTCACAGAACCTTCCGCGTAGCTCACATACATGAAAGGTAATCATTAAAAAATTCAAGATGGCCACCGTGCTAACATTCCAGGTTTTATTAACATGTTGAAGGATGTTTACATGTCAGGTTTCAGGGACAGTGAATTATTTCAATTCATATTTAAATTGAAATTGTAGATGATTATAAACTACGTAGGAAATAAATTTTATTTAAACCACATTCATTCATTCATTCATTTTCTGAACCGCTTAATCCTAATTAGGGTCGCGGGGAGGGCGGGGTACACCCTGGACAGCTCGCCAGGCCATCGCAGGGCTATTTAAACCACATGTTTATTTTTATTGTGTTTCTCTGTGTGTGGAATCGCGGGACTGCTGCAGAGCAGTGAGAAGTTTTAAAGAAAGAATAAATTCTACTCTGAAGGTTCTGGACTAGAACTGGTTTCTCCCTCACTGGAGAATTCTACAGTGATGTTTTCCGTCGTTAATTTTCTTAGTCCTCCATTTCTCCGTCTGTCTATCTCTCCTTCTCTTTATGGCTCCATCTCTCCGTCCCTACATTCCTCTAACACTTCACCACTCCATCTTCCTAAGTCTTCATCTGTTCATCACTCTCATGCGCCATCTCTCCATCTCTCTAACTCTTTATTCATCCAGTCCTTCATTCATCCAATGCTACATCTCCATCTCTCCATCCTTCCACTTTTCCATATCTCCATCCCTCCATCTTATTGTCCCTCAAACTCTCCTTCTCTCCATCCCTTTAACACTCCATCTCCCCATGCTTCCATCCCTCCATCTCTCCATCTCTTTATCCCTTTAACTCTTCATCTCTTAATCTCCCTATCTCTCTATTCCTCCAACATCTCCCTTCTATCTCTCCATCCTTCTATCTCTCTATCCCCCCACTGGAGCCTGTAAGGCTAATATCCATTGTTTAGGTATTAATACAGTTATTTATCTTAGCCTTTATTGGAAGAAAATGTGCTTTTCCACTCTCGCTCCCGGATTAGACGTGGACGGTCAACATCATTAGTCTCCAGGACAGAATCAGCATTTTTGCCAGCTCAGGGTGCCGCCAAGCAGGAAAAGCATTACAGCTGCAATTTTCAACTTTAGAGATTTAAAAGTCGTGAGCATGTTTGTGTGACTGCGGCAAAACTCCCTGATAAAGCATGAAATCTGCATTTAATAAATATATTTTTACATATAGATATAGATTTTTACATAATGCGTGTACAGGAGGGGTAGTGATTATAACAGCTTATATACTAAACAACAAAACATTCTTTTTGTGTTAGTTCTAGTAATACGTGAGAACTGTCGCTGGGATCCCCATGCCCATGATGTGATTTTATTGGGCAATGTCTCTCAAGGGTATGAGTAGAGGAAATATGCACTTGCCTGAGAAACGTAAGTATTTGCGCTGCGTACGTAACACTGTCATGTCTACCAGTAGTGGCTACATGTCTGTCACTGTTCCATCTACATTTTTTTTTACCTGCATGAAAATGTACAGTAACAGCCAGTAGGTCATGTAGCTCTGATAGATGCCTTCACGGTTGTAATGGTTGAATTGATCCGGCGCTTGACCCACAGTCATTTTCAACACAACCAAACTTTCTGTGAATGTAAGCCACGCCCTCCTGGTTCTCAAGGTAGCTCCCTGATCTACTGTATCCTGATTGACACTGCAGTCATCTACTGTAAAATAATTCTGACTATGTGAGACTGTGGAATTTCGGTCAATCAAATTTCACTCACGTTATAGCATAAACACTTGTTTGTGGTTTGGTTATGGTGTTAAATTGGATAGAAATATCATTCACCCTAACCGCTTAATCCTACTAGCATCACGAGGAGGCTGGAGCCTATTTCAGGCAGGGTAAACCCTGGACAGCTCACCAGTATATTACAGGGCTAACACACACACAACCATTCACACTGACACTCCCACCTAGGGGCAAAAATGGAACAGCCAGTTAACCTAATGTGCAGGACTGTGGGAAGAAACCGGAGTACCCTGGTGGAAACCCACATGAGCACGGGGAGAACATGCAAACTCCACACATAAATGCCATTGCCAAGCCCAGGACTCAAACCCAGAACCTTCTTGCTGTGATTCTTGCTGTGCTAACCCTAAGCCACCATGACTTCAATCAGTTGTTGCTAATTATTGGCGGTAGCATGATTTTATTGATTCAAGTAGAAGCTTGCGGGATTATTAATAAGGTATTAGTTATTATGAACCCAGAGCATGTATAAAAATCCCGAACTTGGTGTTGAACCTCAGCAAGCACCAGTCCAGTTTGGAAAACATTACCGTTAAATGTTTTCAGCATGCCACCATATGGTTCATCAAATGTTCAGTCCTACTAACGACCCACCATATGCTTCATCTGGGGTTAAGAGTCACTAATGATGTTTAGATTTCCGAACACTGATCAGTGTAAGTGGATGATTAACATATCAGACAAGTGAGGACCTACTCTGAGTTAATACCCTCTGGAGATCTGTAGAGTTCCAGCTTAAGCTGTTCTCCGAACCAAATCCTCAGAAATCAGCACTTGAAGACTTTCAAAATTCACCATCCTCCATTCCATTTGAGTTTCCCATGTGATAATGTGATGAGAAGTTCCTCCACAGATTCCTCAGTGAAGGGCATGACCCCAACCCCAGATTACACCCCTGCGGTTCAAGGAGCCGTGTGTGAGAGAAGATCCAGAGTTTTCTCCGAAAGTGAGATGATAGCGCTACTGTAGCAAAACTGTAACTCTGGGATACAGCCGGATCGAATAACCCTCACATCCCTTCTAATCCTTTAGTGCTGAAGACGTGGGTTTCTGCCAGCGCTGCAGTGATTCTCACACACACACACACCTCTCACATCAACATCGAGCTCCAAACCAGCACCCCGGGCTCCAGACACACTCTGAGCCAAACGTAATTAGGAGAGAAGACGACGACAGAGTGACGGACTGGCTGGTGGAACGTGTCCCAAGTGTGTGTCAGAGTGTGTGTCAGAGTGTGTGTGTCTGGCAACGGTGCTGATTATCAACCTCTCCGCTGCCTCCATGATGGCTGACTCGTCTGAATCACACACACAGACCTTTCTGTTTCTCTCTTAATTAGAGTTCCTTATTTACATGAGTCCATTACTCTGTAACACAGAACATCCTGACACTATTTATCAGGATTCTGATTGGTCAAAATGTATGTATTACCAGCAGCTCTGACAGCTTGGTTTTAATAATGCACTTTATGTAACATTGATAGAAGGAGTCTCCAGTGTCAGAGATACAGCTTTATGTTTTCCTACTTACTTAGTGTTTATTACTATCGCCAAGGTTACAAAACGTTAACAAAAAGTTAAGCATGGATTTTGTTGAATGTTTTTGGAGGGGTGGAGTACGACCCAAGGAAGACTTTATTACAATTTAGAGATGATCCGTACCAAATTCTGAATCCAAGAAATTTTTTTTTAATATTCTTTAACATTGTCAGATAGGACAATTTTTTGGATATGTGGTATTACAGTGGGCCCAGTAGGAGGTGCTGTGTACTTTTTTGTGGGGTTTTTTTTTTTTTTTTTTTTTTGGGCTTGTCAGAGATTATTCTTGTTATATATGTAGTAACTCTTGTTACTTTGACATGACATTTGGTTTGGTTTTGCTCATATACAACCTTTGATTAGATCTTCACCATCGGGTCAGTCGTTTCACAGGAATTACAAATTTAGAATTCACACATTAATCTGAAATTTACCCAACACCGTATCCCAGCATGCTTAGCTGTAACCTTCAGCAACCAGAATTTATTTTTTTCTGCCGCACGTCTCCTAGAGAAGGGTCAGTCAGTGAAATATCATGAAACATCAACTTCGTAATTCTATCTGCATAAATCTCCTGAAGAATGGCATGAAGCCCATTTTTATTTCTTCTCCATATTCGACATTCATACAGTTTTACCAGAACTTTACAGAATAATGGCATAGCGGTTATCACATCCACTTCTCAGCAAGAAAGTCCTGAGTTCAAGTCCCAGGCTTGGAGAGGTTCTCCCCATGTGTGCATGGGTTTCCTCCAGGGTGTCCGTGCACAGTACAAAGATATACACCTAAGGCCAACTGGCTGTTCCGAATTGCCCCTAGATGTGAGTGTGGATGGTTGTGTGTGTTGGCCCTGCGATGGACTGGCGAGCTGTTTGGGATGAACCCTGCCTTTGCCCAGAGTCGGCTGAGTAGGCTCCAGCCTCCCCATGAACCTAGTAGGATTAAGCGAAATGAATGACTAAATGGATGAATGAAGTCAGATGAATGAGGTCACAGTTCTGGTGTGAGATTTACAGAGGTTTATTCACATCTCTGAATATATCTAGGCTTCACCCAGCATTTGATGCAGGATACAATTTGAGCCTTTTACCCTGAAGACCAGGTCTTAGGATGTGGACATGTCTACATCTGTGGTGTGTAATACGGATAATGGTCAACATTGCTTAACCTTAAATAAAAATAAAATGTATTGGCACTTATGAAAAAACTGCATGAACATGAACATCAGTGTCAGTTTGACGAGAAAATCCAAGAAACCTTGAGGCAGTGAATCGATACCTCAAGCTGTCTGCTGGGAAAAAAGAGTCGATGCCATGATTAAAGCTGAGTGTGTGGGAAGGTGGATCAGTATTTTCAATTTTCAATCTCAAACCAGCTGATTGTACATTTAACAGGGACAGTAGGGTGGGTATGGGGTCAATGGTTAAATCTCTGTGTTACTGATCAAAAGGTCAAGGGTTCAAGCTCCAGCACAGCCAAGCTGCCTGCGTTGGGCACTTGAGCAAGGGCTCTAACCCTCTCAGCTCCAGTTGTGCACTGTATGACCCCGATCTCTTACTTCAACTTATTCAGGCCAGAGATATGCAAACAAATTATTTTAATGTAAGGACAAAGTCAATGTTACTACAAAACCACTGTGAAATTTCATATACCCAATCAAAAGTTTAGGCTAAATAACTGCATTTTACAAAACAGGTCATCGCTTTACATCACTTTACACAGTTAATCAATGTGTAGCTTAAAGTAAATCACTATAAAGTTTACACTAAATCACTGCAAATTTGCAAATTTTTTGCAGTTTAAATCCCCAAATTATTTACACATTCATAATAAGGCTTAAACTAAATCATTAAACTTTACCCCATAAATAAGCCTAAGTTCAGACTGAAAACCCCAATAAATTTTACATGAAATAATTACACTGTAAATCATTTCATAGTTTAAACTAAATTACAGTAAAGTTTACACTGTAAATAATTTTATAGTTGAAACTAAATTGCGGTAAAGTTTACACTGTAAATCATTTCATAGTTTAAACTAAATCACAGTAAAGTTTACACTGTAAATAATTGTATAGTTAAAACTAAATCGCAGTAAAGTTTACACAGTGAAGCACTTTAAAGTTTAAACTTAATTACAGTAAAGTTTACACCATAAATCATTTAATAGTTAAAACTAAATCACAGTAAGGTTTACACTGTAAATAATTGTATAGTTGAAACTAAATCACATTAAAGTTTACACTGTAAATCATTTCATAGTTTAAACTAAATCACAGTAAAGTGTACACTGTAAATAATTGTATAGTTAAAAGTAAATCGCAGTAAAGTTTACACAGTAAAGCACTTTAAAGTTTAAACTTAATTACAGTAAAGTTTACACCATAAATCATTTAATAGTTAAAACTAAATCACAGT
>JAQMYF010000023.1:47411653-47427718 GCA_030014195.1 Neosilurus mollespiculum
ACTGAGACAGACAGAGAGAGGCCACTCCTCCTTCACTGAGACAGACAGAGAGAGGCCACTCCTCCTTCACTGAGACAAAGAGAGGCCACTCCTCCTTCACTGAGACAGACAGAGAGAGGCCACTCCTCCTTCACTGAGACAAAGAGAGGCCACTCCTTTACATAAACAGACAGATAGAGGCCACTCCTTTTTCACTGAGACAGACCAAGAGAGGCCACTCCTCCATCAATGAGACTGACAGAGAGAGGCCATGCCTTCTTCACTGAGACTGACAGGGTGTGGCCACGCCTTCTTCACTTTGACTGACAGAGAGGCCACACTGTCTTCACCAAGACTCTGATAAAAATTACTATTTCAGCAGAATTTTATTAAACTCTACAGTTGAGTGCTAAATCTTAGCAGCAACCTAGTACTATGTTTACAGTTAGCATAACTAACATACATTATATTTAATGCTATTATTAATTTAAATAATGGATTTTAATCCAGTTAAAATATATCCCACTAACTGGGTGATCAAAGGCCAGCCATGTCTCTCACTGTCTGTGGTGAGAGGCATGTAAAATAACCATTGCTGTCGTTCGTAAAGAGTAGGCCATCGGGTTGCCGTCGGTGTGTTTCTGCCCTGCGATGGCCTGGCGAGCTGTCCAGGGTGTACTCTGACCTCGGCCAGAGTCGGTTGAGATGGGCGCCAGCCTTCCCGCAACTATAAGCGGTTCAGAAAATGAATGAATGAAATAAAATATATAATACAACACAATAATTTAAAAACATTATTCAAGCTCCATACTGTAAAGTCCATCAGCATGAACTCAGTCAGTTACATGGACAAATTCTCTCCACGCTCTTCCTCCTAAATAAATTGTATAAACATCAATATTGGCAAGCCGGAGCAAGTATACCAGCTAATGGTAATCATATCCTTTTAAATGTATTGCTTTTGTCAAGGAAGAGATGTTTTTTTTGTCAGAATTAGTTTGTTTGTCTGGTGTTTTTGTTTGTTTATTGTTTGTTAGCAAATTTATGCAAAAAGTTATGATTTGATTTTTATAAATTATTTTTGAGGTGCATTATGTCCAAATGACGCTCTGGAGCGAAAGATTTTTGAGCTAGGAGAATAATTGTACAGATACTACTTATTCAAAATTAAAATAGCTGTTGTACTAAGTGTAAAGTTGCTATTATTGATGTAAATGTTATTATTAAAAGTTATTAGTATTACGAAGGTATTATTATTATATATTATTATATATGTAATAAAGTTATTATTAGTAGAAGGTTTATTAAAGTTATTATTAGTGTAGAGTTATTCTTTATATGAAGTTATTCATTCATTCATCCATTCATTCATTTTCTGAAGCGCTTAATCCTAATTAGGTTCGTGGGGAGACTGGCGCCTATCTCAGCCGACTCTGGGCGAGGGCAGAGTACACCCTGGACAGCTCGCCAGGCCATCGCAGTGCAGAAACACGCTGACGGCTATGCAACCTACTCTGACAAAAATCAGCGATGGTTCTTTTACCTGCCTCTCACCACAGACAGTGAGAGACACGGCCGGCATTTGATAACCCAGTTAGCTGCACTGGGGGTATATGAAGTTATTATAAATGTAAACGTATCATTAGTGTAAAGCTGTTATTAGAGTAAATGGTATTATTGGTGTAAATGTTAATATTACCTGCGATGGCCTGGCGAGCTGTCCAGGGTGTACTCTGCCCTCGCCCAGAGTCGGCTGAGATGGGCGCCAGCCTCCCAGCGACCCTAATTAGGATTAAGCGGTTCAGAAAATGAATGAATGTTAATATTAATGTAAATTTATTAGTGTAAAGTAATTATTCATGTAGTTATTATTATTGTAAAATTATTATTATTTGTGTAAATGTTTTTATTGATGTAAAGTTGTTATTAGTAGTGAAAAGTTATTATTAATATGAAATTGGTATTATAAATGTAAATGGTATTATTATTATTGTCAAGTTGGTATTATTGGTATAAATGTTATTAAAGCAACTTGGCGGTGTTCCCTGCCTTTACATAGTGTTGGCTGCACCAGCCTCCCCATGACTCTAATAGGATTAAGCGGTTTGGCAAATGATGCTTTGCTGGTGTTGGATACACATACAGGTATAAATAATGTTTCTCTTTGAACAGTGTCAAAACAAACATTTTTCTTTTTTATCTCAGCCACAGGCTACATTTTGAGTTTTATAGTGTATACAAATTTATCCATATAAAGAAAATAAATCTTAAAGGGGGTGAGAAGTGTAATCTAAAAAATAAAAGTGCTAGCTTTCACGCCTAGCAAAGATATGTAAAAAAAATAATAAATGAATGAACGAATGAATGAATAAATGAATGAATAAAATGCCTCTGCCCTCACACATGATTCGTTCATGAAGATCAGTCAGAGTAGATCCAATTTTTAGCAGTTACTTCCTAGAAATTGAACAGGGACATGAAACCACACTAATGGCAGATCGATGTGGTTTATCTGACCTCATTTGCAGTTAGATTGTTTGGACTAGTGGCTAATGGTAACGTTTTTCCATTGCAAGGTTGCTCGCAGGATTTTTGACAGGTACATGTCAGAAACACAACCACTAGATATTCAAATTCAAATTCAAATTTATTTGTCACATATAAAATCATACACAGTGCCACATGTAGTGAAATGCTTATTACGACTATCCTATATTTGAAAAAGAATAAAAACTATTAATATCAAGAAGAAGAAGAAAATATCTATTTAAAAAAGTAAGAATATAAATATCAAAATATATTTTGAAAATAAATAGTTAAAAGTCAAATATAAATATAAATATAAAATATAAAATATAAATGTAGTGACGATAAATAATACGGTATGTAAAGTGTCGGTGCAGTATGCACACAAAGATGTCCAGTGAGTGTGTTTGCTGTGTGCGCAGAGTGGTGCAAGGTGTACAGAGAGTGCAATTGAGTGTGCAACAATCAGCTGAGGTAGAATGTAATAATCATGTGTAGGGTAGAGTCTACAAAGTCCAGGAACTAGGTGTTCTGGTTGAGGGCCCGAATGACCTGCGGGAAGAAGCTCCTCTTCATTCGCTTAGTGTTTGCTTTCAGGGAACGGAAACGTTTCCCTGACCGCAACAGAGATTAGAGTCCATTTCTGGGATGACTGAAGTTCTTCGTTATCTTCCTGGCCTTGGTCCAGCACCGCTTGCTGTATATAGTGTCCAGATCGGGAAGCTCGATGTGGATGGTACGCTCTGCTGATCGCACCACCCTCTGGAGGGCTTGCCTGACTTGTTTGGTGCTGTTTCCAAACCAGGCTGTGATACTTCCTGTCAGGATGCTGTCAGTGGTGCAGGTGTAGAAAGTCTTTAGCACCCTTGAGGGCAGTTTAAAGTCCTTCAGGCATCTAAGATGATAAAGATGCTGCCGGGCCTTCTTCACCAGGGTGTTAACATGACAGGACCGTGTCAGGTCCTGCGTGATGTAAACACATACGTACCGGAAACTGTCCACTCTCTCTACTGAGGTCCCGTTGATGATCAGGGGCTGGTAATTCCTCTCCTGCTTTGTGATGAAGTCCACTATCAGCTCCTTAGTCTTGCTGATGTTCAGGAGGAGATTGTTGACCTGGCACCATAATTCCAGCTTTCTAACCTCCTTTAGGTAGGCCGTCTCGTTGTTGTTATTCAGGCCCACCACCACAGTGTCGTCTGCAAACTTAGTGATGTTGGTGGAGCTGGAAGTGGCCACACAGTCGTAGGTATACAGAGAGTACAGCACGGGGCTCAGAACACAGCCCTGCAGGGCTCCGGTGCTGAGGGTAAGTGAGGGTGAGACATGGTTGCCCAACCGTACCGCCTGTGGTCTGTCTGTCAGAAAGTTGGAGATCCAGCAACACAAGGATGGGCTGAGGCCCAGGATCTTAGTGGTGAGTACGGAGGGAATTATGGTATTTAACACTGAACTGTAGTCAACAAACAGCATTTGGACATAATTCCCCTTTCTGCTGTCCAGATGGCTCAGGACTGCATGATGGAGGTGTGTGATAGCGTCCTCAGTAGATCGGTTATAGCACTGGTAGCACAGCTAACGCTGTTAGCACTGTGAGCTGCAGCCTCAAAGCTAGCATAAAAGGTGTTTAGCTCGTCTGCCAGAGAAGCGTCTGCATTTACCAGGAATATGATGTTTTGTAGTCCGTCATAGTTCTTAAGTTTCTACAGTTACTGCTCTTAGTTGTTCTTATTTGTTCTTACTACTTGTTCTTAGTTACTACATGTAGCCTGCACTTTACTATGTCGAGTAATGAAAATGACAGGTTTTTTTATACATTATGTTTCCATGTGAGTGCTGCCATGTTAGGAATGTGGCCAACTCCTAGTTGGTATGTGACGAACCCATGTTCAGTATGTGACAAACTCACGTATTAGGTATGTAACAAGCCCAGTGTTTTTTTTCAGACTTCAAAAACACACTTCTGATTGTCAAAATGTATTGAAACTCGATCACTTTTTAGAATAAGTGTTAAAATAAAGATCTGGAAACAGCAGAACATGCTGTGTTCGGTCATTTAATCAGATAATACAACATTCGTGATGTGAAACTGTATCATTCCATTAAATAACAGAACACAGCCTGGTACCAAGTATGGACATTGTTTCAAACAGACATTTATTTTTACACTTATTCTAAAACACTGACTGAGTCCCATTACATTCTGATGATGAGAAGAATGTTTTTAAGACCCAGAATTTATTCCCGAGCTCCCGCAGTGATGTGGAAATCATTAAATGTTTATAACATTCATGTTAATCAACATATTTTAGCAATCTTGGTGTAATTTTCTTTTCTTTTTATATGCTATCTGATGGTGGGTCATTTTTTTTTTCATTTATTATACTACCTTACGCCCAGGAATTCCATACATAAATTATCATAAAATAAACTTCGCAGTGTAACTTATCTTCACCAATGATGGCTCTGCCATTGTTGATGTTTTGACCAGAAATTCAGTCGACTGCGTCTGTACACACAGCCTTGGGGAGTCCCTCCGTGCTATTTGAATAAGCTTTGCCCACGAAAGCTCCATTCATGGTTGGGTCAAGGGATATTTGAGTTTTGTTTTTTACATACTTCTGCTAGATAATTTTCATAATTTATAAGTTGAAAATTAAGTTTTATTTGCACTTGGCTTTTTTTGGGGGGGGGGGTGTTAATGTATAAGGTAAAAATTAAGTTGTGTGTAAAAATTTAATGTTATTATTTAAAATAAAAGACGAATATGGGGGAGGGGTTTACTGTTTACGTTGCAGAAAATCATTTTTGAAAATGCAGAAAATTGTTTTATGTCTTTATACTATACATTTTTATTGACACAATGAAATAAAGAACAAAAATAAATATGACAAAAAAATTATAATTTTAAAATACATTATAATTCAGAATGCATATTAAAGAAAAAAATTTACATAAGAGGAAGATGCAAATACAGCAGTGAGAGCCCGTTGATAGTGAGGCTTGAACCCCCGACCCCAGGATCAGTAATCAAACACACTACCATTGGTCCACCACTGCCTTAATTTAAATTTAGAAATAAATACATTAATAATATTAATTTAAATATAGTTTTTCTACTGTTATTCTACTTTTTAAATGTATTTGTACTTCTTAAAGTGTGTGTGTGTGTGTGTGTGTGTGTCTGTGTGTGTGTGTGTGTGTGTGTATGTGTGTGTTGAGCTCTTTAAGCTGAGTGTGTAGATCTTACACACAGATGCGACCATCACTGTTTTTTGTTTTAGTTAAAATTCCTGGATTGTGCAACTATTTGTTCATGTAAGCCGTGTGTGTGTGTGTGTGTGTGTGTGTGTGTGTGTGTGTGTGTGTGTGTGTGTGTGTGTTTATGCTCTGCAGCACTTTTACATAGTAATAAATTCCACCTTCAGCTGCACTTTAAACAGATGAGAAAGTGGAAAAGGCGGAGCAGAGCGTGTTGATGAGGGAAACAGTCACTGGTCACATGACCTTTATCTGATCTATACGACCTTTACACCACGTCATGGTCACCTTGAATGCTTGGAAACTTCCGAGCCAGCAGTGTGATGTTTATTATCTTGTCTCCTTATCACTTTTCTCACATGCTTGATTGTGTACAAATAAAGGGGCGGAGCTCAGGTCATTATTTATTTACTCAGATTTAATCAGGTGGCTGAATCAATGAAATTCTTTCACATCATCATCATCATCATCATAAGGTTGTACTTCATTACATGAGTGTACTTATATTTCTACATTTATACATTAAAGTTTTACTTTAAGTCAGATTTCAGCACACACACACACACACACACACACACACACACTCTGTACAGCTTCATCTCTCTCTTGGGTGTAGCTTTGTTCCTATCAGCCGTCGTGTTGTGAAAAGCTGCAGGGAGCTCACTTCCTCTTGTGTGTGTGTGTGTGTGTGTGTGTGTGTGTGTGTGTGTGTGTTATTATGATCCCAAATGTTCCAGCTCCCCACTGCTCTATTACATCACTGAGTGTTTGTCTATCTATCTAGAGAGTGTTGCATAAGTATTCGCACCCTCCTCTTGACAGTGTTACAGTTGTAAATCTACACAAAACATCCCATAATATTAATCTGGAGGAGCGTCAATTTAAAAAAAACACTAGAAGATTTTTATGTATAGATGTGCATAAGTGCATAAGTATCCACCCAGTCACTACGAAACCCCACAATCTGAAGCATGATGGTGGTAGCATCATGTTTGGCGTTCTCCTGGTGCTCTTGGTTGTGTTCGTGAATAATTTCACCTTCATCTGCTGTCTGATTTTAAACGAATGATTTCCTGGAGCGAGAGTCAGGGTTCTGTCACATTCTGTATATTTATAATAATGGATTTAGTGCGGCACCACGGTGGTGTACTGGTTAGCACGTCCGCCTCACAGTAAAAAAAGTCATGGGTTCGAGTCCTGGGCTCTGGTGTTTCTGTTTGGAGTTTGCATATTCTCCCTGTGGTTATGTGGGTTTCCTCCAGGTACTCCGGTTTCCTCTGACAGTTCAAAGACATGCACATTAAGCTAATTGGTTGTTCTATATTGCCCCTAGGTGTGAGTGTGAGTGTGACTGTGTATGTGTGTGCGTGTGTGTGTTGGCGCTGCAGTGGCCTGTTCGAGGTGTCCCCCGGCCTTCAGCCAGAGTCAGCTCTGCAGGGAGTATAATGTTCAGGATATCATCTGTACCCGAATCCTAATTCCTCCCTTACACCCAGAGTTTCTCCCCAGAATTGAGAAGATGTTAAAGACACATCATGTGATGTTCTCTCTTCTTCTACAGGATGTCATGTTATAATCTCTCTCACCACCATTTCTTTATTCGTAGCGATTTACTCGCGTTTCTTTAAGGATACACTGTGAACCGGAGACATCTATTTTTCTGCCGGTACCGAAATGACGGGTTCAGAGGCACAGCTGCGTACTGAAAATTCTGTCACGGCCACAGTGGGCAAAAAAACACACAATTTCTATAAAAAATCTCAATCTTCACTTCCCCTCTCTCTCTCTCTCTCTCTTGCTGTGTCTGCAAAGAAGTGATGGAGTGTGATGAAGTGTCATGGTAACTGTTTCCATGGAGAGGAGTCAGTGGGGTCAAGGTTCTCCGAGGGGAGAGAGCTCGTAACCTATAGAACCACTCAAGAGAACAAAGAAATGTAACCAAGGTCACTGCTCAACTGACCGACCACACACACATACACACACACACACACACACACACACACACGCACACACACACACACACTCACACAAACTCACACACACACACACACACACAGAAAGAGGGTGGTGTGATGATGGAGTTACTGTTCTCAGTTGATTATTTTCCTCTTACAGCGCTCCCGCTCCCGCTAATGAGTGACACAAGGTCACATGTTGGTGTATTGGTTGTCGCGTCCGCCTCACAGCAAGAAGGTCCTGGATTCGTGGTTCTGTGTAATATTTGCATGTTCTCCCCTTGCTTGCATGGGTTTTCTCTGGGTACTCTGGTTTCCTCCCACAGTCCAAAGACATGCACATTAGGCTAATTGACTGTTCTGAATTGCCCCTAGGTGTGAGTGTGAATGTAAGTGTGAATGTAAGTGTGAATGGTTGTGTGTGTGTGTGTGTCTGTGTGTGTGTGTGTGTGTGTGTGTGTGTGTGTGTGTGTGTGTATGTGTGTGTGTGTGTGTGTGTGTGTGTGTGGCCCGCGACCCTAGTAGGAATAAGCGGTTTGGCAAATGAACTACAGCCTGTGTATTTTATCTCCCTACAGTTAAATGTAATGTTGTGGAATATCGTGTGGATTGTAGTTTGTCTCTTGTGGGCGTGGCCTGTTCCATAATAAGTAACAGTAGTAAGTATTTAAAGTTAATGAGTTAAACATTAAATATCAGTGTGAGAATTAAATCAGTCATGTAATTAAAGTGTTATCTTTCTTCACTTTATTCTGTCATCAGATTAGCGGAGCATGCTAACTGCGCTAGCTACACAGGATCGGTTTGAGGAATTGCTCAGGACATTTATTTGGATTTATTGTTTTATTGTTTGGAAAAGATTGAAAATATGATGGAACAAATAAACGGTTTGTCTTTCCTTTATGGTCCTTAGTGTTTATATTGTTTAATCCTGAACCAGTGTTTGTGTGGAGATTAATGATCATTCCTTTCAAAGTTCTTTAGGATATAATAATAATCTGGTGAAGATCATCAGATCATCTCTGAAGAACACGACGTGTTTATGTCTTTCGCATTTTGATGAGCGGTGAGAGAGAAACCCGAGATGGAACATTTGGCTGTGTGTTTTATGGAAATGTATGCATGTGTGTGTGTGCGCGCATGTGTGTGTGTGTGTGTGTATTTGTGTGTGTGTATGTGTGTGTGTGTGTGTGTGCTCAGCACTTGTGCATGTGTGAGAACGAGAGATCAGTGTGTATCAGTATCACTGCAGCTGTCTCAAGATCTAGCCCTGCTGAGTTAAGTGCTTCTCAGTGTGTGTGTGTGTGTGTGTGTGTGTGTGTGTGTGTGTGTGTGCGTGCTGTTGACCTTTATTCCTAAGAAGGTTGGAAGCTTCACACCGTTCCAACTCTGAAACACACACACACACACACACAAATACACACACACTTTTCTTAATTTTATTTTTATTTTTTTATAAGTTCATTCCGTGAAACAGATTTTGCATTTAATCTCTTCTACCAGGACTTTTATTAAACACTAGCCTTTGGGATGCATCCCAATGTGTGTGTGTGTGTGTGTGTGTGTGTGTTTGTAAGCCTCCACAGATGGGTCCAATTTGTGTGAGATCACTGACCTTGACTCTGTCAACAGCCGTTACAGAGAAACAGAGCCGAAATAACAATTGAGAGAACAGGCGAGGCAAGCAGGCAGGAGAACCCGACCGGAACCTGAAACTCCGGGACTGCTCAGGTTCCTTAACCACAGAAACATTCTTCTTATTACAGCAGGGCTCACAAGAGACTTAATAATGATGATTAGCAAATTAAAGGTTGTTTATTGTGGTTGTTATAGCAATGATTAGTATCCCAATTATAATAGCATCCCAATGATCCTATAGTTTCACTGTATGAGTGTAATTAAAACCAACATTCTGCTCTTTAACCTCAGAGTCATGGTACGTATCATACATACAGCAGCATGTAACATTGTGGAGATAATTACTCTGTGTGGGTGTGTGTGTGTGTGTGTGTGTGTAGAATTCAGCCAATCATCGAGCTAGGAACAAAGCACCTCTCCACCCTTTCACAATTATCGGTGAATGTTCGAGGAGGCTGACAAAAACTTCGAAAAGGTATCTCCGAATGCTAACCGAAGTGTCGCTGAACTTTCGCTGAGTAATCTACTCACATCAAAGGTTCTCACATACCTCGGCGAAACATAACTAATATGGTATATGAATAGTTTGCGGAATATACGGGAATGTATCCCTGAACCATCCCTGTGTGTCTGGGAAGCTCCCGGGAAGCCTTCGCATCCTGTTTTCCCAACAAAGTGTCGGGAATACATCGGGGAAAATTTCAGTGCAAACATTGAAATTTTTCGCAGTTATCCTGAGGCCCCCGATGCTTCAGGATGGCTCACGAAGCTCCCGAATATTTGCAGATACTTGCTCAAGATTCCTCCCGAGGCTGATCAATTTCCATTGGGAGTATATCCCTGAGGCTAAAGACTCTTGCCTTTTACTGGTCCCTTTTGGCGAGGCGCCGCTGACTTTTCCGTAGGAACAGCGTCTGGTTTTAGACATAAAATCTTGGTCTTTGTGCCAAGTAGTTCTGCCTGGAGGTCGCGCCAATAGCAGGTTGGGTTGAAGTGGTCTTCGCAGAATACTGAATTGCATCTGAAAGAAAACGTTTTCAGAGTACGGCTGATTCGTGATTTCTGCGCTTGTTGTTTGTGCAGCCGTATGCTTTGCTCTTCGCCATTTTCCTGGTGACACACAGCACAGAACTGGCCCATAATGTCTTATCTTAGACTGGTGTCCACGGCACGCAGCCCAGCCAATAGAACAAAACAAATTTACGTCACTACCACAGCTGGAACAGCTAATGAAGAAGGTAACATGTCGCTGCACATACCTAGTATTACTAGTAGCGTTGCAGCTTTCATACGGACTTGACAAGAAGCAAAGACTGATGTTGCCTGATGGAACCGCTGATGTCATATATGATTGTTTTAAAGAGCTAGTAATACAAATTCACCACAGGTACCCTTCAATATATAATCCTTACTGAGAGGCGATGTTGGAAATGTGATGTGACCTGAACAGTTCATCTGTGATCAATTCTTTATTATATTCATATTTTATGTCCTTCTTGTTGTTTTTGTTGTTTTCAGCCGTAATGAGACGCGTCAGTTAATCACTTTCCTCTTTAATCACAAACGTGTACATTTGAGGAAACCCGCGAGTCTGTAATGGACACGAGATGGGCGAAATGCCAGCGCCGAGTTCCGCAGCAGCCAATGACATTTTCATTCCAGGTGAAGAATGAAAGTGTAATGCGGCACGCGATATAAGTGATTTATGGTGTGGAAGGAAATGTACAGACTGAAGAAATAAAAACATTACAACGTCTGGACTTTAAAAACTCATTAAACTAAAATACATTTAATATTTCATTTACTAATTTACACATATTTATAATCATAAACATAAACAGGGTGAGGCATATTGACATATATTCGGTTTTAATCTACTTGAACAGAATTATAGGAATATTTTCTCTGCACTCACTTACTCACTTCATCCAACTCGGGTCGCGGGGAGGCTGGAGCCAATCTCAGCTGACAGAGGACAAAGGCAGGTTACACCCCAAACAGCTCACCAGACCATCACAGGGCTAACACGCACACACACACACACACACACACACACAAAACCATTCCTACGCACATCCACACCTAGGGTCAATTTGAACCAGACAATTGGCCTAATATGCATGTCTTTTTACTGTGGAAGGAAACCGGAGTACCCAGAGGAAACACACGCAAGAATGGGAAGAGCATGCAAACTCCCAAATTCTCGAGCCTGGGACTTAAACCCAGGACCCTCTTGCACTGAGGCAGACGTGCTAACCATTACACCACTGTGCCACGTGGATAAAGTGAATTATAAAAGAAAATGTTTTAAGAAAAAGTTTCTGAAAATACTCCTAAGTTTGGATAAAGTTCCTGAGTGAACATTTCTGAATAAAGTTCCTGGATGAAGTTACTTGGTGAAAGTTAATGGGTTCCTTGGTGAAAGTTCTTGTATAGAGTTCCTTGGTGAAAATCCCTGGATAAAGTTCCTGAGTGAAAGTTTTTGGATAAAGTTCCGGGGGATAGTTATTGGTGTAATTGTATAACGTCCTGTAGGAAAAGGTTCCTGGGGGAAAGTTCCTGAATAAAGCTCCTGGATAAAACTCCTGGGTAAAAGCTCCTGAATAAGATTCCTGGCTGAAAGTTCCTGGATGGATATTCGGGGTAGAAAGTTTCGGGGTAGAAAGGGGCAGTGTTGGCCCGGTGGTACGGTGCTGGATTACTGATCCGAAGGTTGGGGGTTTAAGCCCCACTATCAACAGGTTGTCACTGCCTCTCCCCCCAGTGCAGCTAACTGGGTTATCAAAGGACTCTCACTGTCTGTGGTGAGAGGTGTGTAAAAGAACAATCGCTGACTTTTGAAAAGAGTAAACTGCATAGCCGTCAGCGTGTTTCTGCCCTGCGATGGCCTGGCAAGCTCACCCTGAATGGTGAATGAGTTCTGGGTGAAAGGGTGAAAGCTCCGGAAATTACTGAGTACATTTCCTAGATAATGTCCTGGTAAAATATGTTTATATAAATGGATTAAGTATTTGGGAAAGTTCTTGAATGAAGGAGGCTCTGAAATAAATTCATAAACGATAAGGTTCCTAAATAATTTTCCTGAATAAAGTTAAATGATGAAATATTCTCACTAAAGTCCCTAAACATATCCTGAAACAGGTTCCTGAACAGAAGAAGCTTTCAGGAAGATTCCATGTTTTTTTCCCTGATAAATAACTTAACCCACCTTTCCAAAATTCCAAGTGCATAAACATTTCCTGTGGGAAGTTATGCAAGCTAACACTTACTTCTTTCTTTCTACTCCTAAGCATGCACCTGTCAAAATCTTTTTTTCATACTTTTTTATTTTTTATTTTTTTGTATATCTTTCTCACTATATTAACTTCCTGATTGAAGACTGGAGCCTATCATAGCCGATACAGGGAGAAGGTGCAGTACACCCTGAACAGCTCATCAGACCATCGAATTCCTGATTAATCTGTTAATCTCATTTACTTTCTTTCTTTACAGACTTACTTCAATCAATCAAATCATCCAAAAAGAATTCGAGTAAAAAACCTGAGATCGCACTCATCTAAAATGATCTGAAGTAATTTTTTTCTTTCTGTTTTGTTAATTCATTCATTAATTTATTTTTTTAAGCCACTTAATCCTAATTAGGGTTGCGGGGAGGCTGGGGTCCATCTCAGTCGACTCTGGGTGAGGGCGGGGGTACACCCTGGACAGATAGCCAGGCCATCTCAGGGCCATCACATATACAACCATTTACACTCACTCTCACACAAGAGGCGATTTGGAACAGCCAATAAGCCTACTGTACATTTTTCAGAACTGTGGGAGGAAACCGGAGTACCTGGAGGAAACCTATGCAAGTAAAGGGAAAACATGAACTCCACACAGAAATGCCGGAGCCCAGGAATTAAACCCAGGCCTTCTTTCTATGAGGCGGACGTGTCATCCACTGTGCCACCATGCCGCCCTCTTTTTTTATTCATTCATTCATTCATTCGTTTATTTTTGACAGTCAGAGAAAATCAGTGGGGAGAATATTTTTCTTACTTTATATGTACTGATCTGTGCTTTATCATTCTTTCTCTTTTCTTTTCTTTCTTTCTCTCAATAGTGTACTGTACATGTGAACCCCCCCTCTCCCGCTCTCCCTCCCCCCCTCTCTCATGCTGTTTGATTGACAGCCACAGACTCTTTACCTAAACATACAGAACAGAAATGTCCGCTGTAATTACTCACTCTTATCCACCACTCTTATATCGTGTGTGTGTGTGTGTGTGTGTGTGTTGGAATGAATAACTCTGTAGTTATCACACTTATATAACACACAGTATAATCACCCAGTGTGGAACCTTCAGAGAATCAGAACACAATCACTGATTGAACAGACTGTGTGTGTGTGTGTGTGTGTGTGTGTGTGTGTGTGTTCATAGCATTTGATTGAGCAATTTGTCGAATAAGGAGAACAATTTCATTCTTTATATTCTTTCTTTCTCACACACTTTGCCCAACCGTCTCCTCTGTTCATGTGTCTACAGCCAGCTCCAAAGTTATTGGCATCCTTCAAGAAAGTTACCAAAAAAAAAAGTTTTAGAAAATGAACATTGATTTGTATTTACTGCTCAAACAGATTACAAAAAGCATTTACATTCCAAGCAATTATACTTTTATAAAAAATACTACTATTATTTAAAAAATAAATAAAAATTTAAACCTTATTCATCACAGAGAGAGAGAGAGAGAGAGAGAAAAGAGAAGAGCAAAAGAGCGAGAGAGAAATTGAGAAGAGAGACGAAAGAGAGAAAATAGAAATAGAAAAGAGAGAGAGAGAAGAGCAAGAGAGAGAGAGAGCGAGAGAGAGAGAAAGAAATAGAGAGAGAGAATAAAGAAGAGAGGTAAAGGAGACGAATAATTCTGGAGTTGTCTGTCTCTTACGTGACTTTCTTTACATACTCTTTTACTCGTTCTTTGAAGGACGAAACACTAATACAAACATATTCATTCATATCACACACACACACACACACACACACACACAGACGGACAGACAGAAAAGCGGAACTGAGTGTCACATTCATGTTCACACTCGTCCATCTTTTCTCCTCTTTTCTTCTTTATTCTGATCATCTCCGCTTCCATCTGCACACGACAGCACAGCTGGCCTTGAGTCTGTCTCACACACACTCACACACACACACACACTCCCTCTCATGCCTGCTGACGCTTCTGTAATAAAACTAATTAGATACCCAGTCTTTAGTTTTTTACACTCAATTACACATTATTATTAATTACTTTATATTATTATTATATAATATGTTTATTTATTCAATTTTATTCATCATTCATTCATTCATTTTCTGAACTGCTTAATCCTAATTAGGGTTGCAGGGAGGATGGTGCCCACCTCAGCCAACTCTGAGCGAGGGCAGAGTACACACACAGCTCGCCAGGCCATTGCAGTTATTCAATTTTATATATATATTTTAATAATAAGATTAATGTTGTTGTGGCTTGAGAAATGCAGGTTGTAAATTAAATCCGTATTTACCAGAACTTGAATTTGAATGAAATAGAATCATAATGTATAATAATGGACTGTGACAGTGAAGCAAAGCAGTGATAGATGGTGATAAATGTATATAGATGGTGATAGATTTGGATAGATGAGAATTGATGGTGATAGATGGTGATGGGTAGGAATGGATGGTGACAGATGGGGATAGATGGCGATGGATAGTAAAAGGTGGTGTTAGATGGGGCTGTATGGTGATGGATGGTGATAGATGGGGATGAATTGTTATAGATAATGAGAGTGATAAAAGAAGATAGATGGTGATGGATGGTGATAGATAATGTCAGATGGTGATTCATCATGATAGATAGTGACGGATGGTGATATATGGGCATAGATGGGGATGGATGGTGGATGGTGATAAATGGTGTTAGATTATAATTGATATTAATAGATGGTGATAAATAGTGATTGATGGAGATCGATGAGGATGGATGGTAATAGATGGTGAAGGATAGTGATAGATGGTAATAGATGGTGACGGATAGTGATAGATGGTAAAAGATGGTGATGGATAGGAAGGGATGGGGATAGATGGGAATGTATGGTGATAAATAGTGATGGGTAGTGATAGAAGAGGATGGATGGAGATGGGTGGTTATAGATGGTGTCAGATGGTAAATGATAATGGTGGATGGTGAGGGATGGTGATAAATGGGGATAGATGGGGATGGATGGTGATAGATGGTGTCAAATGGTAATTGATATTGATAGATGGTCATGGATGGTGATATATGGGGATAGATGGGGATGGATGGTGATAGATGGTGTCAGATGGTAATTGATATTGATAGATGGTCATGGATGGTGCTGGATGGTGATATATGGGGATAGATGGGGATGGATGGTGATAGATGGTGTCAGATGGTAATTGATATTTATAGATGATGATGGATGGTGATATATGGGGATAGATGGGGATGGATGGTGATAGATGGTGTCAGATGGTAATTGATATTAATAGATGGTGATGGATGGTGACATATGGGGATAGATGGGGATGGATGGTGATAGATGGTGTTAGATAGTAATTGATATTGATAGATGGTCATGGATGGTGATATATGGGGATAGATGGGGATGGATGGTGATAGATGGTGTCAGATGGTAATTGATATTGATAGATGGTCATGGATGGTG
>JAQMYF010000023.1:47460495-47474249 GCA_030014195.1 Neosilurus mollespiculum
TTTCACTGTTTCGGTGTTTCAGGATTTCATTGTTTCGGTGTTTCAGGATTTCACTGTTTCGGTGTTTCAGGATTTCATTGTTTCGGTGTTCCAGGATTTCACTGTTTTGGTGTTTCAGGATTTCATTGTTTCGGTGTTTCAGGATTTCACTGTTTCGGTGTTTCAGGATTTCATTGTTTTGGTGTTTCAGGATTTCATTGTTTCGGTGTTTCAGGATTTCACTGTTTCGGTGTTTCAGGATGTTATTGTTTCAGTATTTCAGTCTGTTTCAGTGTTTCAGTATTCCAGTCATGTGTATAATCTATAATATAGAATAAACCATAATTTAAAAACACTCCACACTCCCCAGACACACCGCAGTGAATCACAGAAGGATCAGCACTTACACACAACAGGAAATGTACACATTACGCATTTAATTAATATGCTTAACAATATGCAAATTTTATTCTCTACATTGCCCCACCCCATCTTCCTGGTAATCTCTTATTACATGGTCTGTATTTGAAAAACAAATCTTATAATGAGAAAAACATTTAAGTCAAGTCAAGTCAAGTCAGTTTTATTTGTATAGCGCTTTTTACAATTGACATTGTCACAAAGCAGCTTTACATAGTAAAATTAGATTAGGGAGGAATCTAAAAATTTTCTCTACAACCTCCTTTTTAATTTATCTTTTCGTTGCTGACACAAAGGTCCAATTATCCAGGAATTCGGATATCCTGACCCCACTGTCTCCGCTATGAAGCATGGTGGTAGGTGCATGTCCTCTTGGATTGGTGGGCATCTTCCTCTAGTTAGAGTCAAATCAGTTCCAGAACTCTATCCTTGCAAACCATCATCACCCCGTAAATGTTCCATGCACCTCTGTCGGAATATTTGAGCACCGACGAGCTACCTTGAGTCCTGGGAGGGCGTTGCTTCCATTCATGTAAAGTTTGGCTCAATTCAACTGCATTATCCTGTTCCAGCGGTGACCATGTCTTTTTTTCTCCACCCCTTTTCCAAGAGACTGCCTCCAAAATCCCCTGGAATGATCACTGTAGTCCCAGCTACGGTTCTCGTGTATTAACCAGCTATGTGAGACCGTAGCGTAAATTAGCTTCTTTTATGAACTAGGTTAGCTTTAAATTAATTAGACCTCATGTGTCCTCTTGTCATTTAAAGGGAGTGTATACAAATAAAACTGCAGTTTGTGGGGTGAGTGGAATTAGCCAGTCATGATGGGTGGTGGAGATTGCGCAATCTTTACACGTGACCACGCCCACTTTACACGGAAAAGAAGGGAAATTGTGCTGGTAAGTTAGTAATGATTCAGCACCAGCATTAATGACATTTTAGGTGAATAACTACAAGAATGAACATGTTTTATACACACGTTCATAAAAATATTGGTTCGATTGTTTAAAAACAAAAAGAAAAGAAACAACTCTGACATCACGCTGACTGTCCGCAGAGCTGTAGCGATTTCAATAGTGGACTCGAGTGTGTGTAAGAATGAAAGAACAGGAAGCCACAGGGACTCACACGAAAGTCACACAAAAAGTGTGTGTGTGTGTGTGTGTGTGTGTGTGTGTGTGTTGGGTAACTGTAGTCAGTAAACCAGTCAATGTTGATTTGATTTCATTTCCTCTGCCGTGGAGGTGAAGCTAATTTCTAGAAAAAGCTTTGAGTGTAACCTGAGAACCCATGTGTGTGTGTGTGTGTGTGTGTGTGTGTCCTTTTCCATTGAGCTTGAGCAACATAGATAGCTTTCAACACCTTGCTTGACTACCCCCACACTCATACACTCACACACTCACACACACACACACACACACACCAGTGCCCTTAACCAATTGCATAGAGGTCATTTTGTGGAAATAAGGAAAGTGTCCCCACCATTCAGATAACTGTGTGTGTGTGTGTGTGTGTGTGTGTGTGTGTGTGTGCATGTGACTGAGTAAGAGAGAGGGAGAGTGCGAAAGAGAAACTCGCTTCCTGTACAAAGGGTTATCGCTAGGCAATAGACATGATGGAGTGGTTATGCTTATGTAGGGCAGAGAGAGAGAGAGAGAGAGAGAGAGAGAGTGTCCCACAGGTGAAGATACCTGAATTAGAGAGAGTTCACAACCTGTGCACCTGCTGACACACTCACACAAGCGTGGGTAGGCTGCACTCCGATGCTCAGGATATAGCAAACCCTACTGAAGTGAACTGAGGGAATCAATTCACATTTAAGAACAAATCAAATCAGTTTAAACCACTTTTTTAACTCATTTTTTCTTTTTCTGAAGCGCTTAATCCTAATTAGGGTCACGGGGACGCTGGCGTCCATCTCAACTGACTCTGGGCGAGGGCAGAGTACACCCTGGACAGCTCGCCAGGCCATCGCAGGGCAGAAAAGTGCTGATGGCAATGCAGCCGACTCTTGATGGATCGGTTCCATTCGAACATTTTAATTTAAAAAAATCAAAATTAGGGTAAGAAGCTCGGCCATCCGGGAGGAGCTCAGAGTAGAACCGCTGCTCCTCCTGAGAGGAGCCAGTTGAGGTGGTTCGGGCATCTGATTAGTATGCCTCCCGAACGCCCCCGCCCTGGTGTGGTGTTTTGGGCATGTCCAACCAGGAAGAGACCCCGGGGTCGGCCCAGAGCACGCTGGAGGGACTGTGTCTCTCGGCTGGTCTGGGAACACCTTAGTGTTGTGTCTTGTCCCCCTCCCCCGGAAGAACTGTAGGAAGTGCCTGGGGAGACGGATGTCTGGACCTCACCGCTTAGGCTGCTGCAACCCGACCCGACCCCGAAACAAGTGGAAGAAGATGATGATGATGATAATTTTCGAATCAAAATGATATAAACTGAATTGCTTAAATATCAGATAAGTAAAAAAAATCAAATGAGTCATAATGCGCATTCTGTGTGTGCGTGTGTGTGTGTGTGTGAGAGACAATATGTAGTACTTTTTAAAGGGGTACTTTGTGGAAATGAGAATCGATTCACTTGATTCACTTAAAACAGTTCATTAAACATAGAACTGATTTGTTCATGATAGATTCCTTTCCACACACACACACACACACACACACACACACACACACACCCGGAGAGTCTAAGTGTTTTTGGGGTTTTTTTCATCATGTTTGTGTCTAGAGAATGGATGAAGTTAATGATCGTATTTAATTTAACTTAAACTCATTAATAAACTCCTGCTTGGGAACTTGGTGGCATTTAGCAAATCACTCTGAAGTACAGACTTTTGTCATAATGCAGCGGGGGAAATTCGGGGGGCGGGGGGTTGGGGGGGGAATTCCCTATGGGCCACCGTCCATCAGTGCTTTAATCTAATGAAGAGAGACACAGAAGATCAGTTCCATAAATCTGCTTCTTACTGAACTTACATTCCAAGATTTATCAGACAAATAAACCACTGTGTGCGTGTGTGTGTGTGTGTGTGTGTGTGTGTGTGTGTGTGTGTGTGTGTTAATAAAACAATGAGTGACATTGTGGTGTGGTGAATTTTTCCACTTATCACAATGGTGCTAAAGGATGTACCATCATACTTTTTATGCTTTTATATTTACGTTTAATAATCAGTGAAATAAGTGGCAGTTATAAACTCTCATTCTCTCACCAGTCTCTATTTGTTCTCTCTCTTCAGCATAATTACACAACAGCAAAATAAAATCAGGATGTTTCATTATGATAAGATCTCATTTAGGCGGTAACGCCCGATAATGCCCATGAATCGAGCTATTTTTAGGTCGGGAGCGAGCATGAGCATGATATCGTTGACCATATCGCTGACTGTCAGTGACACAGTGTGTCTGTGAGTCTATGGAAGTCTTTATACATGTGGGCATATAAGGAAGTCCTGTGGGTTTAACGTAGAGCAGTCATCAGACTGTTGTAAGAAAACAGTACGATTTTGAGCGCATCAGATGACCCAAAAAGCGTGTGAAATTCGTATGTGTGCTGTAACATTAAAAAAAAAATTTCTGTACTGTATTAATCCCACAAAGGAAATTATTTACTTTGCATTTAACCCATCCTAAGTGAGCACACACACACGTAAACAGCGAGCGCACACACTCGGTGCAGTGGGCTGACACACACATTGCAGCGCTCGGAGAGCAGTAGGGGGTTAGGTGCCTTGCTCAGGGCCACTTCATCCATGAAGGTGGAAGAAGGGAAGGGTCAGCTCACTCCCCCCCACCGCCACACATTTTTCCTGCTGGGTCGGGAATCGAACCAGTGACCTTTCGGTCCCAAAGCCGCTTCTCTAACCATTAGGAATGATCTATGAGATGGAAAAATGTACTATTTTTGTCATGAACCTATCGTACACCTGTTAAGTGACGTTTGTGACTGGCTTTAGCAGCTGAAGAGGCAGCACCGAGGACAAACTTAAACACAGCGTAGGTAGAACACCAGACACACCACTGTGTAGAGATTGTGTGGTGCAGAGTGTGTGGAGAATCTACTGAAACAGTACAGCGTAAGTGTAAGTGGATCCCCAGAGCTTGTACTGAAGGAGTAGAGGAAACATTATGACATGACAAGGTGGCACTGAGGTGGCAACACGTGCTGAAGGCATGCGCTAGAGCGTACTGACATGGGGTACGAACATCAACCGACGAGCGTGTCAGGGAACGATGAAGTGAAGCGGAACCAGGAACCACACTTATCTTTATCTCATTCTTACTTGCACCAGAAGACTGAAAAGACAAAGAACTGGAACGTGGAACACTGTCAAGATCCGGACTTTAAATTCGAGCGTATCTGCCAGACCTTGAAAGTGACAGCTGTGATTGGAGCAAAGTCGCAAAGCATGGGACAACCTGGCATGAGGAGCTGGACGTACCTTAGAGTATTAAAAGCACAGACCCGTCACCATACCTGGAACAGATTGTGTGTTTAGGAAAGCTGTGAGAAAGAGGCGAAACATGACAGAGACAACACAGCTAGAAAACCACAACGCTGCATCGAACCATGCATAATAATAATAATAATAATAATAATAATAATAATAATAATTTGATAATGGTCATGGCTCGTGACCTGTGTTTACGTGGGTTTCTTCCAACCCACCCCCAAATTATCTCCAAATGTCAATTACCATCCAAGTACTCCAGTTTCCTCCCACAGTCTAAAAACATGCACATTAGGCTACATGTTTGTTCTAAATTGCCCCAGGTGTGAGTGAGAGTGTTATTGCTGTGTGTGTGTGTGTGTGTGTGTGTTGGTCCTGCAATGGACTGGCGAGCTGTTCGGGGTGTACCACACCTTTGCCCAGAGTCGGCTGAGATAGGCTCCAGCCTTCGTGCGACCGTAGTAGGATTCAATGATTCAGCAAATAAACGAATGTGTGTGTGTGTGTGTGTGTGTGTGTGTGTCTGTGTGTGTGTGTGTGTTTCCCTGTCTGTGCTGAGGGTCTGGTTCTCCATAATGAAGCGTTATTCCACCCATCACCTCTAATGTCCCGTTTTATCATCCAATCAAGTTTAATGCACTCCTGACACACACACACACACACACACACACAAACACACACACAGAGTAGTAAATTTGAAAAACATTTGATAAATGTGTTTGTGAGATTTGCTATTGTACGTTTTCCTCAAGCATCAGCTGTGAGTTAATCTGAGAGATTTTCTGTATTTGTGTGTGTGTGTGTGTGTGTGTGTGTGTGTGTGTGTATGTGTGGGTTAGCTCAGGTTTCTTTGACAGTATGAGGATAATTTAATCAATACATGAAACCAAATCTCTCTCTCGAAACACATGTACACACACTTAAGGCTAAACTAATTCATTAGTCGATAAATAAATAAATATAATGTAATATTCTCTCTCTGTCTGTCTCCCTGTCTATCCGTCTCCCTGTCTATCTGTCTCTCTATCTGTCTATCTGTCTGCTTTATCTGGAGCTTGTCCTGCTTCATTTCCCTATTTTCTTCTCTGGCCTGGTTCACTAACGTATTTATAGGCAAGTCTTCAGGCCAGCTCACTCACTCACACACACACACGCACACACACACACACACACACACACACACACACACACACACACACGTCTTACTGTGTTCTGTCACCTGATACAATGATGTCTTGTATCACATCCTCTCCTTTACCGGTTATAGCTGCTGCGTGATATAGATCGCCGTGTAGGCGTGGTCATATGGAAATGAGACTGATGAGTGGGTGGGACTTGAAGGCGTTACATGCAGAAGGAATGTCTTTGAGGCCTTGTCTTTGACTCTTCTTATGGAAATGTGAAGGATCACGCGTGGGCCGACTTTGTGAAGGTTGTTTGTGGGCCATAGGTTGCAGTGTGGACGTCTTTGTTACCTTGAATGGGCTTTAAAGGTGATTACAAAGATCCTGGGTTTGAGTCCCGGGCTTGGTGAGGGCATTGGTGAGGGTGGAGTTTGCAGGTTCTCTGTCTGCTTGCGTGGGTTACTCCGGTTTCCTCCCACAGTCCAAAGACATGCACGTTAGGCTGATTGGCTCTTTCAAATTGCCCCTAGGTGTGTGTGTGTGTGTGTGTGTGTGTGTGTGTGTGTGTGTGTGTGTTTGGGTGTGTTGGCCCCTGACTGGCGAGCTGTTTAGGGTAAACCCCGCTTTCACCTAGAGTCAACTGAGATAGGCTCCAGTCTCCCCATGACCCTAGTAGTATTATGCAATTTGGGGGAGAAAACCATCAAAGATAAATTATAGGTGTGTCTGAGAGTCTATATATGGAAAGTGTTTAAACATTAGGAAGTCTATTTTCCCAGGGTTTTTTTTAACTCCCATCTGCCCCACTCGCAGACACACTCACAGGTGTACAGAAGCACCCCTCAGCTAAGACATTTCCAGTTTTGAAATATAAACTTGAGACAGTGACAACTGTAAAATCAGAGAGGTGTTAGGGAGAGAAACTGTGGGAGAAACAAAGGGTTACAGATGGAGGGAAGAGGAGGGATGATGGGAGAACATGAAAAAGAATGAGGAGGAGAGATGGAGTGAGACATGGAGAAGAAAAAATCCTGGGATAGATTATCTTATCCTCCTAAAAGGAGTTCTGTGTGGAACTATTTCTGACAGGAGAACTCTCTGTTGCAGGGTTCTTCACAGAACCCAAGGGTTCCTCCGGAGAAACGAGTGAAGAATAGAGCAGACTAAGTGTATTTAAATCTCTCAAGAGTTCTAAGGGTTCTGTGTCGAAACAAAATGTTCTATCTATCAAGAAGGAAATAATCTCTCTCTGTCTCTCTCTCTCTCTTTCTCTCTCTCTCTCTCTCTCTCTGTATGTACAAGTCTCTCAAGTTTTCATCTATCATCAAAAGATATGTTAAAAGTCAGTCACAGACTGTCCCTGCTTTCATCTTTCCATCTCTCTCTCTCTCTCTGTCTTTTCCATTCCATCTTACTCATTGTCTACTCTTCAGCCTTCGGTCTTCTTTTCTTTATTAGGCCATGGGTTCATCTCTCCAGCGTTAATAGTGCAGAGAGACAGACAGAGACAGAATGTCTTCAATAATGAAATAATGGAGGATAATGTGTTAGACCTCCCGGGAGATCCGCCATCTGGCCACACACACTCACACACACTCACACACTCAAAAAGGAAAGACAGAAGTCGTCAACATAGCACCATTACTTTAGCATAACAGCAGCTACATGCTAACATGGTACGATTGAACAATATACTAGTCAGCATAACATTTTACATTAGCAACATCATGTTAGTAAACTAAGTTGACTGGTAGGCACTTGGACGTGCGATTGCTGGTCACATGACCCTGATCTGCGATGCTGATTGGCTGTTCCAAGTATAAGGGGTATACAATAGCGTGTGCTTATCTCAGATAAATATTATATTTTCATGATCATTGGAATTACCTGTACCATGAATATGGCATGTTGAATTACATGTACTGTTACCTGGCAACTTGCCATTACATTGACCTTGAGGTCATCAAGGTCATTTGTGACATACCGAATTCACAAAAATGCCTTCACCTGGTACTGAAGTATACACCCTCCAAGTTTGAAAGCATTATCCCTTCCAACAGTAAAGTTATGGAGGTTTGATATTGCCATTGTTCACAGCCATGAAAACAGTTCTTTGCTGTTATTGTAATGCGAATTGTGTTACACAAGCTAACTTCATAGCTCTACCAATATTTATCGTATTTTTTAAAGCGAGGGTTTTTTTTGCATTTTCAAGCTGCATCTTGTAGCAGAAATTTAAATAGCTTTGAAAAAATATCCAAGTATCTAGTCAAGATGGAAATGTATATTACCTAATGATAGTGTGTTAGCAGTAAATGTTAGCCAAGTACATTTTGTCTAATTATATCGCTTGTAGTTGGATTAAAACATTAGCCGAAGGTGGAAAGTAAATGTTAGCTGTAGCTCACAACTTATCTAAACCAGGTAACTATCAAACTAGTGAACTTTCTGATCAACAATGAACACTAAATGAAGCTGGAAAGTTAATTAGATTTGTAACTAGTTAGCTTGTTCCGATATACATTATAATTGCTAACCTTTGTATACTAATCAGCAGTTTACTTAATCAGCTAGTTTGTTTAATCAGTCTTTATAGAAAGTAAACTAGCATGAGTGCTAACCTATACAGCTTAAAATGTGAAATAATGCTTGAACCTAGGACTTACTTTACCTGGGACAAGAATATAACTGAGATAGAAAAAATAAAAATGAAATCATAGAAATTAAAGGGGGGGGGTTCAGTCAATAAAAGCACATGATTTTTATTTTAATAAATTTTGAATATAAACTAGGCAATAGCAGGAGCTAGTAGTTCAGGTAGTTAGTACTAGAAAAAGATAGTCAGGTCTTTTTAACGTTAATATGAAGATGAAGTAACCATGGAAACAGGAGTCATCTGGAATATTATGGCTCCCCTCATGATGTCGATAATTAAAAAAAAACTTGAGTTGATTAAAATTAAACTGCAAATAAAGTGAAAACACTAACTGACTTTGTGTTCTAAACAAAAGCACCAACAAGTGTGTGTAAGATGGGAGTCTCGCCTGAGGTTACAGAAGTTACTAAATCTGGTGTAGTGATGCAAAAAGAACACCACACACTGTTATGGTTTTGCAGATGGAAAAGGATCCACACACAGACAGAAGTAGTGGAGAGCACAAGGTTTAATAGAGCCAGTAGCAAACAATCCAAAACAGCAGGCAAACTCAGTCAAAAGAAACAGGCAATGGTCAGAGATATCCAAATAGTCAAAACAGAGTATGAGGCATCCTAAAAATAAAAAAATAAAAAGTTTAGGAGCAGGCAAGGTCAAAAAACCTGCAAAGCAACAACCTAACGCTGGAGAGGCACAGGAGAAAAGTCAGGCACGATCCAGCAATTCCTGTTGGGAAATGCTGGGCTTAAATAGACTAGTAAAGCAGGCAACAAGACGCAGATGAGAACAATAATGAGCATGTGGGAAGCCAAAGGGGACAATCAAAAACAAAAGCACATGATATCAGAAACCAAACCTGAGGTACTAACAGTAACCCAACCATCCCCCCTTACAAACGCCTCCTGGTGTCTAAACTGGAGGGGGGGGTTTCAAAAAGTCCCGATAACCCAACACCTCTCCTCCAGACCATAACCCTCCCAGTCCACCAAGAACTGGAGACCACTGCCACGGTGGCAGACATCCAAAAGGCAGTTAACTGTAAAGGCCTCCGAGCCGTGGAGGGGGAGGGGCTTGGGAACTGGACAGAGCTAGTTACTAAGGAAAGGTTTCATCCTAGAAACGTGGAAGGTGGGGTGGATGTGGCGGAGGGTTGCGGGGAGCTTAAGCCGCACAGCAGCAGGGCCCACAACCTTCACAATGGGGTATGGACCCAGATGCACTGACCTTGACGATAGGGAGGCGCCTTAGAACGGTGTCGATTAGCATGGCGCTCCATCCTGGCCGAAGCAAAAGGGGACAGACAGCGAATAAAGACAGTGAGCAGAGAGACTGGGGAGAGGGAGTGATAAGACCGACAATGAGGAAAGGGGGAGAGAGAGACAGTTAATGAAGAATCATTCAAAGAGTCAAGGAGATAGTGAGGAGAAAGAGAGGAGAAAGACTAGGAGATAGAGGGGAAAGAGAAAGTGAAGGAAGAGACATGAGAAATACAGTGAATGGAATGGAAGAGGAGAGAGACTGAAGAGAGAGACAGTGAAGAGAGAGAGGAGAGAGGAGAGAGGCATTGAGGGGAGAGACAGTGAGGAGAAAGAGAGGACAAAGACTGTGGGGAGAGACTGAGGAGAGAGACAGTGAAGGGAGAGACATTGAGAGAGAGAGGAGAGAGGCATTAAGGGGAGAGACAGTGAGGAGAAAGAGAGGACAAAGAACTGTGGGGAGAGACTGAGGAGAGAGACAGTGAAGGGAGAGACATTGAAGAGAGAGACATTGCGGGGAGAGGCATTAAGAAGAGAGACATTGATGGGAGAGACAGTGAGGAAAGTGAGGGGAGAGACACTGAGGGGAAATTCAATGAGGAGAGAGACAGTGAGGACAGACTGAGGAGAGAGACATTGAGGGAAGAGACAGTGAAGAGAAAGAGAGGACAAAGACTGTGGGGAGAGACTAAGAAGAGAGACAGTGAGGAGAAAGACATTGAGGGGAGAGACAGTGAGGACAGACTGAGGAGAGAGACATTGAGGGAAGAGACAGTAAAAAGAAAGAGAGGACAAAGACTGTGGGGAGAGACTAAGGAGAGAGACAGTGAGGAGAGAGACATTGAGAGGACAGACAATGAGGGGAGAGACACTGAGGGGAGAGGCAGTAAGGAGAGACAGAGGAGGGAGATACAGTGAGGAGAAAGAGGAGAGAGAGATGAAGGGGGAGCCAGGAGAAAGAATGTGAGGAGAGAGACAGTGAAGATAGAGACAGTGAGAGTACAGACTGAGGAGAGAGACATTGAGGGGAGAGACAGTGGGTAGAAAGAGAGGACAAAAACTGGGGAGAGACTGAGGAGAGAGACACTGAGGGGAGAGACAGTGAGAGGACAGACAGAGGACAGACACTGAGGGGAAAGACAGTGAGGAGAGAGACATCAAGGGGAGAGACAGTGCGGAGAAAGTGAGGAGAAAGACAGTGAAGGGAGAGACATCGAGGGGAGAGACTGTTTAGTTCAACGTTTCTCCTATAAACCCTACATATCCCCAGTGAACAAGCCCGGGGTGGCAGTGGAAGGAAAAACTCCCTCAGTCAACACGAGGAAGTAACCTTGAGAGAGACCAGACTCAAAAGGGAAACCCTCTCCTTGTCCTCATTTGGGTGAAACCAGAGAAAAATACAAACCATGTAGCAGAACCTTCACTGCGGTTTACCGTGAAGTCGAGCTGGTTATCTTATAGCTGTAATGGGAATTGTAGTCCTAAATCATTTTAGCAAAAGAGTTTATATCACTAGCAGTACATCAGACATATCAAATCGTCCCACTGACCCCAGGTGTGAATGTGAGTGTGAATGGTTGTCTCTGTGTTGGCCCTGCAATAGTCTGAAGAGCTGTTCAGGGTGTACCCCGCCTTTCGCCCAGTGTCAGGTGAGATAATCCTAAAGTAACCAGGATTAAGCGGTTCGGCAAATGAGTGAGTGAGTGAGTTTATATCAGCGGCAGTGGAAAGTTATCTTCCCAGTTTCTAAGGGTATATTTAAGTCCATATGGAACATCATCTGAGATGAAAAAGAGAGGGATAACTGTAGAAGGAAAAGACAGAAAAGAAAATGAGAGAAAAGTGGCGAAGAGCAGGAGCAAAGATGACAGATGGAGAGAGAGAGAGAGAGAGAGAGAGAGAGAGAGAGAACAGGGAGAAAGGTGAGCGAGTGATAAAATGTGGAAGGAAACAGAGCAAAAGAGAAAAATCGTGGAACCATAAACGACAGGAGAGAGAGAGATAAACGAGAGAGAGAGAGAGAGAGAGAGAGAGAGAGAGAGAGAGATGTTAGCTGTTGGTGTGTGCCCCTCTCTTTTACTTATCGTTCTATAACACAGCTGTGTTTTGTGTGTGTGTGTGTGGTTGTCGGTAGTGATGTCACTTGGGCCTCTGCTTACATCCCAAAACCCTCTACTGCGGCACACACACATTTCTCTCACACACACGCACACACAGAAGCACACACACACAAATCAAGTGTCTGGGCATGAAGTGTGTGTGTGTGTGTGTGTGTGTTGTTCCGGGTGAAGCTTGTGGCTATGAGCTCATTAATAAAACATTTGTGCATTTATTTTATTTCTGCTTCATGAACACACATACACACACACACACACACACACACACACACACACACACACACATAGAGCCCAGCTGCCTGTCAGAAAAACATGCTCTTGGATGGCCTGTCAATCACATGGCATCTCCTTGGCGACTGCATCCTTCCGGCCCGCCCATTCGCCCACCACAAAGCTGTGCTGTGGAGACAGATGGGAGAGACGTGTGTGTGTGTGTGTGTGTGTGTGTGTGTGTGTTAGAGGGAGCAGACAGACAGAGATGACAGACAAACACAGATAGACAGCGACACTTAGAACATACAGAGAGACAGACAGACAGACAGAAAGAGAGACAGAGACAGAGACAGATGTTCTTTAGCTTTAATGGTGTGTGCAGTAGTTGGTGTCTGTGTTGATGCTTCTGATTGTTTCTCTTCCTTTTGTTCCTAATTACGATGAAGAACTCCATCATTTCTCTTCTTTTTCTTGGTTTCGGTTAACCACGCCCACCACTGATATAACCACACCCACTCTTAGTCTAGGCCTGCCCACACCAGACCAGCTCTCTCTCTCTTTCTTTCTTTCTCACTCTCTCTCTCTCACTCTTCTTTCTCTCCCCCTCTCACTCTCTCCCTGTCTCACTCTCTCTCTTTCTTTCTCTCCCCCTCTCACTCTCTCTCTCTGTCTCGCACACACACTTCTCCCCTTCCTCCTTTCTTTCTTAATCTATTTTTATCCTTCTCTGTTTCCCCTTCTTTCCTTCCCTCGTTCACCTCTCCATGCTTTTCACTATCCCTCCTTTCTTTCTTTCATATATCTCCATGCCTTTCGTCCTCTTTTCCAATCAACCTTTTCTTCTTTGCATCCCTTCATTCCTTTTCTGTCTCATCTTCTTTCTCTCACTTCCTTCCTTCACATTTCTTCCATGCTGTCTTTTTTTGCTCTAGTCCTATTCCTTTCTTACTTTGATTCTTTATGTTGTCCTCTTTCTATCCCATGTTCTTCACCCCCTCCTTACTCGAACTTTTTACCCTTTCGTTCTGTCTCTCTTTCTACATCCTTTCCTTACTTCTTCTGACTTTCTCTCCCTTCTTTCCTCCATATTGATTTCACGTTTATGTTTCATATCTCTGTTTTTCCCTCTTTACTTTCATCCTGGACTCTTTCCACTCCTCCCTCTTCAGCCCTCCTACCTCTATCCTTCGTTTCTCTTCCCCTCACGTTTCGTACTGTTCGTACACGTCCTCTCCCGTTGTTTTGAAAAGCTGCATAAATTTCAGAATATTTTCCATGACTTCAGTGCCTGTGAAACACACACACACACACACACACACACACACACACACACAAACTGAGTCCCCCTGTGCAACCAGTTTAGTCACTCTTTGCCAGCAAGCATGAATGGGAAGGAACGGAAGAATGTCGCCTGGGCAACCGGACAACGTCCCCAGTGTCGAGCGTGTGTGTGTGTGTGTGTGTGTGTGTGTGTGTGTGTGTAATAGTTATTGGATCCTGTGTCGTCTCCGAGCTCGCTGAAGGTCTGTGTTTACCTCT
>JAQMYF010000023.1:47497150-47508394 GCA_030014195.1 Neosilurus mollespiculum
AGACCACAGACTCTTCACTGATCTTGTTCTGTCCTGTCTCGTGTAGGCTTGAAGTGTGTGTGTGTGTGTGTGTGTGTGTGTGTGTGTGTGTGTGTGTGTGTGCGTGTGTGTTGCGAGCAGTAAACAGGATAAGGGTAATAAGTCTGTCCTTCTCTGTAGAACACTGTAGATAAACTGATTAAGAAGACGAACTTGGCGCTGCTGGTCGGCACAAACAGCTGGAGGGATCAGTTCATCGAGGCCATCACAGTCAGCGCCGGTAAGATTGTGTGTGTGTGTGTGTGTGTGTGTGTATGTGTGTTATGAATTTTAAGGATAAGGTCTAATGATAAAGCACCAAATGATAAAAAGGGGTAGTGCTTATAAGGAAGTGGAGACCCAGCAATAAAGAGATACGTAAGGACTGACATACTTGGGGTTGTGCTGTTCATGGAAAAATAATCATCAACATAGTGATGTGATAACAGAGTGACTGTTCCCACCCTGATGTTGATTACTTCTCTCTAACAGCACGTCTCTGAGTGGGTTATTCATTATAACCATAGCAAATTTTTATCGTTTTTACCCCTCAGCCATCAGGTTTTTGGAGTTTAGCTGCCTGTGTCTGCGTTCCTGTTCCTTGATGTCTACATTTTATTCTGGCTTTAACTGCTGGGTGGATCATTTTGAAATTTTTTGTGTAGGCTTCCTATGGTGTGTAGGTGTGCCTAGGTTTGACCTTTCACCTCGTCAAAATGACCTTGACCTTATAAATTTTGTCCGGAGTATTTCTTAAGAACTGCGGGGCAGCTGAGGGGTTTCTCCATCTCTGATGGCTATTTTTATTAATATATTAAAGAGTGATGCTATTCTTTTTATAGATTTTTATTTTCTCAGTGATCTTATAGCAGCTATAGACACTCGTTCCTTCACCACATTCTTTATTCTTTGTATTACAGTTCCGACAGCACAATGAACTAGTGTGAACTCCTCTGTCCTGAGGATATCGGAAATCATTCAGAAAAGTTTCATTTCATTTTCCAAACTGCTTTATCCTACTATAGTCGCGGGGAGGCTGGAGCCTATCTCAGCTGACTCTGGACGAAGGGGGGTGCACACTGAATAGCCCGCCAGTCCATCACAGTGTCAACACACAAACTACCATTCACACTGACATGCATGTCGTTGGACTGTGGGAGGAAACCGGAGTATCCCGAGGAAACCTATGGAGAGAATATGCAAAATCCACACAAAAACACACCCTTACCAAGCCCGGGACTCGAACTTTTTGCTGTTAGGCAGATGTGCCAACCACTATACTGCAGTAACACACACACACACACACACACACACACTGACACTGGAGACTCCTTCCATTACTCATACATAAACATCTCCTTACATTGGAGAGACCTTACTGCATTAGTGATTTATTTGATTTGTCTTCAGAAATGATAACATATTAGAATGAGTGCATTAAGATAAACTTGCGTTAGAGTTAGAGCTGGTTCGCCTATCACCCCACCCACTTTGCTCCACCTCCTGCTGCTGTAAATCGCTGTAGCTCACTGAAATCAAGTGGCTTCCGGCCGTTTTATTACACTGTGTCTCTGTTGGCAGCATGTGTGCCTCTCTCTCTCTCTCTCTCACACACACACACACACACACACACAAAGTGTTAATGCTTTAAAGGCTTTAAATGTCACACTGTTTGTTCCACACTGTTTATTTACCCAGTGTAGTATTGTGAAGCCCCATTTGTGTGTGTGTGTGTGTGTGTGTGTGTGTGTGTGTGTGTGTGTGTGAGTGTGAAGAATGAGCCATGGTTTGCTCACACAGTGTTACCATGGAGATCAAACTAACAGGCTTACACATGATACACAAACACAAACTCCTAATCACGGAAACACTCGTGTGTGTGTGTGTGTGTGTGTGTGTGTGTGTGTGTGTGTGTGTGTGTGTGTGTGTGGCAAGCTATTGAGCTGTGTCTGATATTCATGTATGCATATTTATTCACATCCTCCTCCAGGCATAAACTTAAAGAGTTAAACTCTAAAGAGACTTCAGATTAGTGATGAAGCGCAGCAAACCACAATAACAAGATCATATGTAATATGTGTGTGTGTGTGTGTGTGTGTTCTAAGCCCTTTTGCTCACATGAGCATTGTATAGTTATTAATTTGAATTAATAATTAATTACTTTTAATAATAATAATAATAATCACACTCTGTCTCTCTGTGTACAGGTGAGGATGATGATGATGAAGAGTGTGGGGAGGAGAAGCTCCCATCCTGTTTCGATTACGTTATGCACTTCCTCACTGTGTTCTGGAAGGTTCTGTTTGCCTTCGTCCCGCCCACCGATTACTGGAATGGGTGGGCATGTTTCGTCGTGTCAATTATCATGATTGGCGTCCTGACTGCTTTTATCGGAGACCTGGCGTCTCACTTCGGCTGCACCGTGGGACTGAAGGACTCGGTGACTGCCGTGGTGTTCGTCGCTCTCGGCACCTCCGTCCCAGGTCAGTGTCGAACTGGAGTCAGACAGGTGAAAGAGACAGACGAATTCCACTGTGTGAGAAAACTGTGTGTATGTACAGTATGGTAAGATACAAAAACAACCAAAATACCACTATGGTTACAAGCTAAAAGGCTAAACAAATTAGCTAAATAATTATGCTTTGCTAATCAAGTGACAGGAGGGGGGTACAGTGGCGTAGTGATTGGAACATCAAACAAGAAGCAATTAGAGCATTAGAGCAAGAAGGATTAGGCTAACTGGCTGTTCCAGCTGCCCATAGGAGTGAGTTTGAATGATTATGTGTGCTGCGATGGGCTGGCATGCTCAAAATCAGCTGAGATAGGCTACAGTCTCCGTGTGATCCTAATAGGATTAAGTTCGGAAAATAAACGAATGAAAGAATAAACGAATGAACAGTCCAGTCACAGCCTCACAGTGTAACATGAACCAGCTAACAAATGTTAATACCTTACATTATTCTGCTCTTAGTCTGCGTTTACCGGATTAAACATGCTCAGTAGTTAGCTTGCTTGCTACTACCTTGTCAATGAGCAACCACGTTAATTAAGTTCAAGATCAGAACTGAATTGAGAAATTTCAGTAGTGTCACTCGAGCTGATTGAGTAATGGAGCAACCCTTGGTATGGTGGAGATCCAACAGACGAATGAAAAAACCAAGAGTGTATTATTATTATAGTGTGTGTGTGTGTGTGTGTGTGTGTGTGTGTGTGTGATAGATTGTTTAATTCACCAACTGTGACCAACTGATTAGCTTCATCAGTCATGACACTCAGCAAAGGGAGCAAACATGCACACACACACACACACACACACACACACACACACACAAAGAAAGAAAGAATAAGAAATGCTCTGTAATATATGGCTGCTGCAGTGTGTGTGTTTATAAGTCCTGGCACGTAGTGCTGAGAGAGCAGGAAACAGACGAGGGGTTTAGCCCCACCCCCTTTTATGTCCCTCATTTTCCTCTCTATTCTTCCCTCCCATTCTCATCTTGACACCGCATCTATCCTTCTCTCATCTTTATCTTGTTCTCATTCAGACGATAAAATCGCTGCGTGTAGTTCACACCTCTGAGGTTGCCAGATTTTCCCTGAGTAGAAGCATCTTGAGTAAAAACACTCACCTTTAAACATGAAAAAAAACGTCCCTCCAGATGTGTGTATCATGACTTAGACTTCATGATTTACTCCATGATAAACTGGAGGCTTAACTTCCACTACCTGTTACCCCCATTAGCCTTTTAGCTGCAGTGTAAAATTAAAGAATTAAACCAAGGACACCGAACCTGATTTGGTTGCTTGTTTGCATTTGTGGTTATTTTATTTTTGGATGAGCAGTTACGTTTCCAAATCCCAAGACTTTATAAAACTGCTGCAAATCCACACTGTGTATTTGTGTAGCTATTCAATTCAAGCATAATTTTTTAACCCTATGTCACAGTAACAATAGTCCGAAGGCGGTGTAGGTGTATAATTGTGAGATTTGGCACTTTCAGATCTGTAATTGTTTTGAAGTGCTTGGAAGTCTGAGATCTGTGAACGCTGCGCTGACGGCTCTCCTGCGGGGGACTGTGGGACGTGGCACCCGTTGCCACAACGCCCACATTACCGTTAGCAGCAATAACGGACCGTCTGGTTAAGACTCGGCCCAGGATCACCATGGTAATGCCATGGAGACAGTGACGATAAATGAGAAATAAAGGAAACAACAGATTGGAAATGCTAGTGTTGTGAATCAGAAATGGCAGCTTTTATTGCCTGCTGAATTCTGCGTGCTAGTTGGACTTCTGTTCCCTGTTCATAATATAACCATAACAACATTTATAATCCACTTAATATACCTTACTGTAACTATAACCCACTTTAATTAACTTAGTGTAACTCTTACTTTATTTACATCAGTATAACTATAACACTTTATTTACCTCAGGTAACTATAATACACTTAATTTACGTTTGTGTAATTACAACACACTTTATTTACCCTCAGTTTAACTATAAAACACTTTATTTACTTTAGTGTAACTATAATACACTTAATTTACGTTTGTGTAATTACAACACACTTTATTTACCCTCAGTTTAACTATAAAACACTTTATTTACTTTAGTGTAACTATAATACACCTAATTTACCTTTGTGTAATTACAACACACTTTGTTTACCCTCAATTTAACTATATCACACTTTATTTACTTACGTGTAACTATAATACACTTTATTTACGTTTGTGTAATTACAACACACTTTATTTACCCTCAGTTAAACTATAAAACACTTTATTTATTTACCCTCAGTTTAACTATAAAACACTTTATTTACTTTAGTGTAACTATAATACACTTTATTTACGTTTGTGTAACTATAACACACGTTATTTACCTCAGTGTAACTATTACAAACGTTATTTACCTCAGTGTAACTATAAAACACTTTATTTATCTCAGTGTATCAGTAAAACACTATATTTACCTTAGTGTAACTAGAAAATACTTTGTTTACCACTGGTTAACTATAACACAGTTTATTTACCTTAGTGTAACTATAACACACTTTATTTTCCTCAGTGTAACTGTATCACACTTTATTTACCTTGGTGTAACTATCACACTTTATTTACCTCGGTGTAACTATAATCACACTTTATTTTCCTCAGTGTAACTATAACATACTTTTCTTACCTCAGTGTAACAATATCACACTTTATTTACCTTAGTGTAACTATATCATACTTTATTTACCTCTGGATTACTATAACATACTTTATTTACCTCGGTGTAACTATATCATACTTTATATACCTCTGGGTTACTGTAACATACTTTATTTCCCTCAGTGTAACTATATCACACTTTATTTACCTCAGTGTAACTATATCACACTTTATTTACCTCGGTGTAACTATAACACACTTTATTTACCTCGGTGTAACTATATCACACTTTATTTACCTCGGTGTAACAATATCACACTTTATTTACCTCGGTGTAACTATATCACACTTTATTTACCTCAGTGTAACTATATCACACTTTATTTACCTCAGTGTAACTATAACACACTTTATTTACCTCGGTGTAACTATATCACACTTTATTTATCTCAGTGTAACTATAACACACTTTATTTACCTCAGTGAAACTATAACATACTTTTCTTACCTTAGTCTAACAATATCACACTTTATTTACCTCGGTGTAACTATATCACACTTTATTTACCTCAGTAACTATATCACACTTTATTTACCTCAGTGAAACTATATCACACTTTATTTATCTCAGTGTAACTATATCACACTTTATTTACCTCAATGTAACAATATCACACTTTATTTACCTCAGTGTAACTATATCACACTTTATTTACCTCAGTGTAACTATACCACACTTTATTTACCTCGGTGTAACAATTTCACACTTTATTTACCTCAGTGTAACTATATCACACTTTATTTACCTCAGTGTAACTATAACACACTTTATTTACCTCGGTGTAACAATATCACACTTTATTTACCTCGGTGTAACTGTATCACACTTTATTTACCTCCGTGTAACTATAACACACTTTATTTACCTCAGTGTAACTATAACATACTTTTCTTACCTTAGTCTAACAATAACACACTTTATTTGCCTCAGTGTAACTATATCACACTTTATTTATCTCTGGGTTACTATAACATACTTTATTTACCTCAGTGTAACTATATCACACTTTATTTACCTCGGTGTAACTATATCACACTTTATTTACCTCAGTGAAACTATAACATACTTTTCTTACCTTAGTCTAACAATAACACACTTTATTTACCTCGGTGTAAATATATCACACTTTATTTACTTTAGTGTAACTATAACATACTTTTCTTACCTTAGTCTAACAATAACACACTTTATTTACCTCGGTGTAAATATATCACACTTTATTTACCTCAGTGTAACTATAACATACTTTTCTTACCTTAGTCTAACAATATCACACTTTATTTGCCTCAGTGTAACTATATCACACTTTATTAATCTCTGGGTTACTATAACATACTTTATTTACCTCAGTGTAACTGTAACCTTTTTTATGTATTTCTGTGTGATTAATGAAACATTTTCTGTACCTCAGTGTAACTATGAACACTCTGTACTCCAGGGTACACTTTATTTTATCTATAATACACTTTGTTTAGATACTAATCATCCTTTTCAATATCATGTAGTTGTAATATCATGTAATTTCCAAGAAAACTTTACTGTTTGAAAGTGTGATTGTATCCAATAAATATAGCTGTTATATAATATTTTTCATACCAGATAATGTAAAATCGTAGTTGTCGCCAGAGTATTTGGCCACTAGAGGGCAGCATTCATCATTTATATTTTTTAATGTTTTCCAGTTAATGTTTTCCTAATGAATGCTTTTCTTCTTTGCAGACACCTTCGCCAGTAAAGTGGCTGCGATCCAGGACCAGTATGCAGATGCATCCATCGGAAATGTGACGGGCAGCAATGCAGTGAATGTGTTCCTGGGTATCGGTGTGGCATGGTCCATCGCTGCTATCTACCACAATTCAAAAGGAAACGCATTCCATGTGGAGCCAGGCAACTTGGCCTTCTCAGTCACACTCTTCACCATCTTCGCCTTCATCTGCGTGGCTACCCTCATGTACCGGCGCCGACCCGACATCGGTGGTGAGCTGGGAGGCCCGAGGACTGCCAAAGCACTCACAACCATGCTCTTTGTCAGCTTGTGGCTGATCTACATCCTGTTCTCCTCACTCGAGGCTTACTGCCACATTAAGGGCTTCTAAACATACACACAAACACACACACACACACAAACACACACACACACACACAAACATACACATAAGCACGGAATCATACATATACCAACACACTGATGTCCATATGAAAATGCGTACGGTCATACGTTCTCTCTCTCTAACACACACACACACACACACACACACACAGGTCAAGGACTAATTCTAACATAGAGGAAGTGAACATGAAATTTTTTTTTCCTATTTCAGCTGACACACAGAAAAATGACAAAAAAGAAATTGAAAAGAGAGAAAATAAAGGAACGAGGAGCTAGTAACAGCGGAACTTTGATAACCTCTGCTAATAAAGTTTAGGGTTTTTTATTTGTTTTTTTTTGTTTTGTTTTGTTTTTTGGGTTTTTTTTTGTTGTTTGTTTTTTTGTTCTTGTTGATGTGATTAAAAGTGATACAGCGACGGAAAGCTAGGGATAACTGAATGTAAATGTGACGGAAACAAGTTATAATATGGTGTGAAATGTTACATTTTATTTATTTCCTCTCTGCCACTTCACACTTCTCTTTCAGCGCCTTATGCTGAAAGACTGAATCTGATTGGACGCGTGTTGGCTAGTCATGAATCCCCATTGGCTATGGTCAGAGGGTGCAATTTTTTGGAGAATAATGTGTAAAAATAAATTAAACTTGACAACTTTTATGACAAGCCAGTACTAAAACACTTCACATCATACCCTAGCCCAGGATACAGGAAATACTGGATTTGAGAGAATGGAATTCTGGGTAATGTAGTTCTAGTGACTGTATTTTATTAATAATTAGTGCACTATTTTATTTAGGTCCTTTTTTTAGCCTTTTTGGTCCTTTCAAAGCCATTTTCAACAAAAAAAATCTCTGATGGAGACTCAACCGTATTAGCCATGGCACTGTATATATTACAAAAAAAATTCTGCGGGGTTAGAATTTACACACGACTTTTAGCTTTTTAATTAGCATTTCATGAAATTTACCTACAGGAACATGATTTGCTGTTTAATCACTGTAAAGTTTTCTTGTAAAACTTAAGAAAAGTCTAATTAAAGTAACTGCTAGCACATAACAGGCTAACATACTAACACGTCCTGGCTAAACTCCTGGGAGATTTTATTCACCTATGACACTACGATAACACTGAACCTAAGATGATTTATATATCGATCGTTATGCATCTTTTAACTGATTACACCAAATTGATTGTAGCTTTGTGTGAATGTAAAAAGGTTAAAATGCAACAAGTTGATGCGCTACTAAAACTGTACACAGCTGCACGAAGTAGCATCATTTCCTCATACGTAGCTTTAACTTATAGCTTATATATATTATGAAGAAACTGTCATAAGAACTCCGTTATTCGCCAGTCAAAGGATCCCTAAAAAAAATTAATACACTGTTGATGCTGGTGACAATTTTTTCTGGAAAACCGGTTCATATTCGCAGGTCCGTTTGCATCAAGAGGAAAGAGAGACACAGTTCACAAATTTACAAATGATCCAGTCTTTTTAAAGAAGTCATAAGGTGAATTAATCATTATCCATCACCAGACAGATTCGATTTGTTTAAGAATGATTCCATCTTTCTGAACGATTCACTAAGGTGAAAGAATCAAGTAGGGTGTTTTTAAACTCTGTCATCACTATCATGAATTACCGAATCTGCATCATCATCCGAAGCGTTTTACTGACCATCAATTCCATCTTTGTGAATGAATCAATAAGATGAATGACTCGAATATTCGACATGATTCATTTGCAAACAAACACTAGATCACTACATTGAATCCGAATCGTTCACTGCCATGCACTGAGTCATTCCTTTTGTGCAGTCGCTGCTGATGAGCTTCGCTACGACTAACCATATACAAACCAAAAACCAAAACGAAATACTACATTTCCAGAGAGGATTTTAGAATTATGTCATATTTTTATGCGTTCGATTTTTGTAAAAGTCTGTAAATTTTGTGAAGTCGAATCCTTTGGTCACAACTGAGCCCTGCTCCTCTGCCACTCCTCTGTCGTTCCGTGAATTGTTGTTAATTTTTCAGAAAGTTCAATCACGTTTCCTTACGCACTTTGTCCACACGCTTTCTGTATAAAGCTGGCTAGTCCACGTCAGCTATTAGCTAGCTTCTATTCGCTGTTCTCTTTTTCCCCCAATTCATTTGAATCAGACATGTTTAATTAATAAACGGCCCACCTTGATGCGATATTTATTAAAAAATCTTCAGTAAATATTTTTGGAGTAGTATTAGAAAACAAAACATCTGACTGCTTTTCTACATTAAACAGGACAATTTCAAGACTGATTAGACCAGCTTCATTAGATCAGCATGATATCCTGCATGTTGTTTCTGCCCAGGTTTACACTGATGACTGTTAGACACACACACACACACACACACACACACACACATTTCCATGCAAAAACACTCATCTACATTCTCTCACATTTCATAAACATGCTACGGAGACATACACACATCATAGTCTCTAGTCTCCCTAACACACACACACACACACACACACACACACTCATACACTCATGGAGTTTACGAGGGTGTGCGCTCCCTCCAGTCCTGCTGAGATTATATAAGTAAGGCTGACACTTTAGCAGATTAGCATGGTTTTAGACACAGCAGCTCGATTTAGTCTGGTTTTAAACTTGTAGATTAGCCTGGATACGACACAGAACGTAGCTAGCTTTTTTTTTATCATTATTAAAAAAGGTAAATATTTCAGATTAGACTGACTTTAAAAATAAACAGATTTTTAAAATATATATTTGTCCTTTTAGTGTCCAGATTTTCACGCTAATCTAGAGTAGACATGCTAGCAGTTAAGACTCAGTACAATTAGATTTGGGATAAATGCTAATTGTAGTTTAGCTTAATGATAAAAAAAAAATTTGCCAAAGGGAAAATTGTACAATTGTTTCTAAAACAGAATTGTAGCGATACAACCAGGTTTTGTATTTGATGCTAACGTTTTTTACCGAGAGAATAGAATTGAAGCGTAAAGGTTTGAAAAATGGCCTCGGAGGACTTTCGTATGAGAATTTATACTAAATTAATATTTCAAAACTGAGAAACTTTAAGAGCTAATTCTTAGTGAGTATGTCAGGGTGTGTGATAGCTTTAGACTAACGCTGAAGGAAAGACGTAAAACCGGCTGTCCGTTTATTTTTGATTGTCTCATTTTATTTCTCGTTTTTTCTTTTCTTTTTTTTAAAATATAAAAACAGTTCCCTGATGTTTCCTCATGGAGATGAACAACATGGACAGTGTTGCAATACAAAACACACACACACACTCACACACACACACACACACACACACACACACAATAATTTTCAAAAAGACAAAGAAAAAAGACCCTTGTTATTCCTTGAGAGACTATATAAAGGAAGAAATTAAAGGCGAGAAGATGAAGAAGAGGACAGTGGACGCGTGTGAATTACAGCCATACTCTGCCGCAACGGACTTCCTGTCGGCGTGACCTCCTGCTGATCGCGGCTTTTGTCTCAAAATGTGTTTGCATCTCAGTGTGTGTATGTGTGTCGTCTCGGTCAGTTGGACGCGTCTACAGCGTTTCGTCAAACTCCGGTCGAAGTGGCAGGTTAATAAATATGAGTGAACTAGCAAAAACTATCAAAACTGTAAACTAGTTGTTAGCTAATACTAACAAACACTAAAAGAAAGAGTAGGCAATGCTAGTTAACATCCTTAATCAAACATTAAAGCAATATTCAGAAATATAACAAAAAATCACAACACGGATTAAATCTGCTCTAATTTCATGCTTCTATTTCTGAGCATTGTATGGTGTTAGCATAGTTTGCTAGGCTAGTGGTAACATCTACATGTGGTAACATGCTTAAAAGTTTTAGCAGTGGAGTAATATATATA
>JAQMYF010000023.1:47508502-47521652 GCA_030014195.1 Neosilurus mollespiculum
TATAATGTAGCAGGATCTTTAGCTGGATTTGAATTATGTCAATGGATAATATAAAAGTTTAATTAGTAAAAATAATAATTTTTGCTAGTCCACCCGTATTTTTACACCTCGATATTGTCTTCAGGATCGGAGTCTGACATTGTGTGTCTGCGTCTTGAATTTTGTCCACAATCAATGTGGGCGGTCTTGCATTTCAAAGTCCCTCCTTCTTTCCCAAGCACCACCCACCCATCCCCAAACCCCACCCCTTGTTTCATATTTGGAATGTTAACGTGCTAGTTGTTGACACTGTGCATGGATGATAACCTGTCTGTATATAGTAAGCAGTAACTCACTCATCAATGTCGTCGATGAAAGGTTTTGAAAGATGTTTGTGTAGATATTTCAAATTTTATTTGCGTTTTTATCTTGCACATATGTGGAAAGAACAGAAAAAAAGGCAGTATCTGTCGTTCCAGACAGTGCTATGAGGATTTTGATCACAGGGAATGCATGGGTACATGTACAAATAATAATAACGATAATAATAATAATTATATTAATGATATTAATACGATATTATATAAGAATAGTAATAACACCTTTTCTTGCGTGTTGCCATTGTTGTACTTTTATTTGATTATGGAATATAGGCATTTTCACAGTCTCTTAGAGTAATCAGTCACAAAGGGGTCAAAAATGAAGGTTTTTTATTTGCTAATTTTTTAAGTAGTAACTTTCTTAAATATTCAACGTTCAGCTCAATGGCTGTAACATTATTTTTTGGAAGTTATGGCCTTTGAAAGTATGCATGTCCAAAACAATAAAATTTCTTTAATAACTGTCATGTCTGTCAAGTAGTAAGATTTCAAAGTTTATACCAGTGCAAAATTTTGTATTACATTTAAATCACATTATTTATTTAGTTTACTGGAGGACGTATTACAATTTTAAAACAAATATGTTCGCAAAACATTTCATTATTAATGGATTTCGGTGTGGACACTTTTGGACGGACACATATTCACATGCTCGTGTAATCCACATTTCAGTATCTGGTTCAGAAATGTTCTGCTCTAAGGTTACATACCTAGATGTACTTTATAAAAAGTGGATCTGACTGTAAAAAGATTCTTATTATTAAGTAAAAAGATTTCTTATTATTCAAAGAGATAGAAAAGTCGGAGTGGACATTTTGGACGGACACCTCCTTGCATGTATTCAGACCCGCCTTGTGCAGAACAAATCGGGGATATTGCCTCCTTTGAAAATTATATTGCCTCCTTTGAAAATTAATTCAGTCAAATTTGTCCAAAATTTAACTTCCGTGTATATTTTCAAGACATACTATTGTGTATTTATTTATTCATATATGAAATTTTACATAATACGTACAGATTTTGGCACAATAACCCTCATTTTATGTATCCGCAGTGCTCTAGAAGACTGTGAAAAGGCTCATATTATACATGAAAGGTAATTTTGTCATTGCCAGTTTGTGTGTATATAGTGTACAGTGAAATCGAGGCGAGTGTCTCATTGCCTCATCGTTCTCACATATTTATTTTTAACCCTTTAGTCAACTCAAGAATGACAAATATTGCCTTTTAGATGTATGTCTTATTTCCTTCTCTGAGCAGTGTGTGTGTGTGTGTGTGTGTGTGTGTGTGTGTGTGTGTGCGCGTGCTTGTGTGTGTGTGTGTGTGTGTGTGTGCGTGTGTATCGGCATTTTACCCCCTCTTTCCCCCTGCTGCTCAGATGGACTCATTTTTCAGGGGCTTATTAATATCGTTGATAATGTTGTTTTCTTGTTTAATTCTCTCTCTCTCTCTCTCTCTCTTTCTCTTTCTCTCTCTGTCCCCTAATTATTGACGCCTTGCGTTAATGTCATCACCCGAGTTTTTACGACACGCTAAAAAGAAAAACTCAGCATTAACAAGCTCATTTTATTTGATCACCTTTCAAACACTTATATGATTTTCTTTGTATTTTCATTATTTCTCACTCGTATTCTACATTTAAATAGAAACAGTGTTTACGAGAGAAGTTCTGACACAACGGACGGCATTAGCAATAAAATACGTAACATTTTTAACCATCCATTTACTCCATAGCAAAACTAGTTAATAATCCCATATTTATCACTGAGCGGTGTAACGAGCCCAAATCTAGCTAGTTAACGATGCTAGCTAAGTTGCTAATTGCATTCTTAGCATTCTAGCTAACTGACAAGACAACAGTTGCTTCTGTTTCATTTTCTGTCACTGTTAGCAAGCTAACTGGCTAGCTCCTGTTCGCACTGTTTATACTTCCTAGTTGCCTTAGAAATTAATAAATTAGCCATTTAACATGAAAACAGCTTGAGTTTGATGTATGTTTAATATCCATTTTTATATTTCTTCAATGTTAGTAGGTTTTCAGACAAACTGCTAACTATCAGAATTTTGTCACTAATTCTACATTTTTTTAACAATTGAATAGATTTTGATAAATCTAAATCTATTTTGAAAAATGGAGTTTCTAATTTCCTCATTGCTTGGCAACAGGAAGTGTATTGTGTACTGGAAGCAGTACGGAAGATTCCACCTTTCACTTAATAGCCACTAGCATACAAAGTCATGATTAGCTGTATGCTAATGATCAGTTATGTGTTATGTACAACATGCAGCAGATTTTGAAAGGAGGAAAAGTCAAGAACAAGGTTAAATTATCGTAATAAAAATGAATAATGATATAAACGAATAAATCAATATCTCATTTGTAAATTCAGCCTCATGATTTGATGGCAGTGTTGGACATTTTTTAGACTTGTTTTACACTAACAAGCTATAAAAGTTAAACATATAAAATGGAGAAGAGTGGGTTTTAAAAGAGTGAACTCTAAAATAATAATAATTAACTGAGGAATTATAAGTATTAATGTTTGATAACTGACAAAGTTTGACTTTATTATTCCACGATTTCTATAAACAGGACCGTTGGATTTTCAGACTCGTTATGAACTAACACTAAAGTTTTATTAAAATAAGCAAAAGTTCAGACGCAAGGTGTCATTAATAATTTCTTTGTTCACGCCGTCGCTCTTCATCTTTCTCTGGTTTCTATCAAAGCTCTGACATTTATATTTTACTTTGATGATGAAGAAATGAAAATGCTGATTTTTTAAATTTTTTTATTTATTATTTTTTTTTTTTGGTTGATTTTTACGTTTGCACTCAGAATAATAAGAAGGAAGTCCACTAACTGTGATTGCCCCCATGATACACCTCTACACAGGAAATAAAGTTTGGGAAATCCTGTTTAGAGCTCACGGACTGCTGTGTGTCTTTATTAACACGCACACACACACGTACACACACACACACACAAACACACACAAACATACACGTATGCACACACACACACGCACAAACACACACGTGTACACACACATACTTACACACACATATAGACGCAAACATATACACACACATAATCACATACAGACACACACACACGCACAAACACACACTCGTGTACACACACATACTTACACACACACACATACATGCAAACACATACACTCAAGTATACACCACACACACACATACAGTGTTTTCCAAGTTAAAATTAAGTGAATACAAAATTTTATACATATACAGATGTTAAAATAATAATACTAATAATAATAATAATAATAATAACAGTAATAATAATAATATTAAAAATAATAGTGTATCCACCTTTTACTTTTGTAACTGCTTCAAACCTGTATTTAGATTTAAGTTTTCTCTTGATTTAGTTTTACACTCTGGCGTGTTGTTACACATCACACGTACTTTTCATTTTAAAGCAATAAATCTGGGGGGGTTTTGTTTGGTTGGTTGGTTGTTTTTTTTTTGTTTGTTTGTTTTTTGTTTTTTGTTCATTTGATTTTTAAAAAAACTAACATTAGGAGCAAAAACCTTTACAAATGTAACTCATAATGTTACAAAATTCATTAATCTAACCAGTTTCATCAATCATCAATCTAGCTAGCATAGTAAAACAGCATTCTAGCAGTTTATTTAAGAACCAAAAGCAATTTATTAACACCTGCAATCGTAACATTCTAGCAACTTATCATTATTTTATCAGTTTACACGGTTATCACTGGTAAAACATGATATTCTAACTAGTTCACAACCAAAACCTTAACAGTCTAGTGAATTAGCAAACAACATCATGTCCAGATTGTTCAGGATCTTGGAAAAGGAAAAATCACTGCAGCTGTGCAATGAGGACAGGAAAAGACATTTGCCGTGTTTGTCTGTGTGTGTGTGTGTGTGTGAGATTACTCAACTGTCTGTCACACTCAGAACAGAATCACTAAATGCCACATCTCAGATGATGTGTATATACACACACACACACACACACACACACAGCTGCTCAACAGAGCACTTAGCATTTGTGACATCTTTTAGCAGCACTCATCAGAAAATGTCACACAGCGTTCAATAATTGCCCAGTGTGCTGGATTTGTGTTTTTGTGAGTGGGTGTGTGTTCGTGCATGAAAAGCACACATACGTGTGTGAGTGTGTGTGTGTGTGTGGGGTGTCACATGACCATGATCTGTATCGTATTCACGCTCTCCAGCCTTTCTGAATAAAGTAGTTCCTCCTCTTCACGGTCTCACCACATCAAGTTAAAAAATTTTTTTAAAGAAATATGAAAAAAGGAAGGTTCTGGGTTGGAGTCCTGGCATAGGCTAGTGCGTTTCTGTGTGGAGTTTGCATGTTCTTAGGTTTACTCCAGGTACTCCAGTTTCCTCCCACAGTCTTAAGGCTAATTGGCTGTTCCAAATTGCCCCTACATGTGAATGTGAATACTTGTGCAGTGAACTGCTGCTCAGGGTGTACCCCGACTTCGCCCAGAGTTGGCTTAGGCTCCACCCTCCCCGTGACCCAGGTACAGTTTAGCAATTCATCAAATGAAGGTATGAATGACAAAAAGTAAGAAGTAAAGAGAAGAAAAGAGAAAAGTGGAATCTGTAGGAGATGTGGGAGGAATAATGTACTGGACATCATTATGAAGTAAATCCCCGTGTGGGGATCAGAAGGGTCGGACACACCCCATAGAGGTGTTCTAAAAAAATAAATCCTGGAGGAATTGATCATCTCACGACATTATCTTGCTTATTGCACATTTATTTACAGAATAGTGATATAAAAACTATTTTATTGTTTCCGCTAATGATGCAATCCATAGCAAAGGTGTGTTATACGTATCAGTGAACTATTGTGGACCAAAAAAAAAAAAAACAGGCTGATGAATACCCTAACTGACCAATCAGAATCAAGTACTCAGACGAGCCATGTAATAACATCGGATGATGTCCATCAGAAATGTGTGCACACCGCAATGACCTTGTTTTCTATGCAAAGACTAAAAACAAGAAGAAACTGGGTTTATCCTTTCCTACGGGAGCAGCAGCACTGAACACTTTGAGATTATTCCTTGTGTCAGTGAGAGGTCGACGAGACAATGCTGTTTATCTCACCCTTTCCACATCCCTCTGCTGAAGCTTGTTTAATCAATATGAGGATTGTAGACCCTGGGGATGCAGGATGTGCTGTTTGATTGACAGGCAGAGATCTGGTTCCTTAAATGATCTGAATGACCTTTAGTTCTTGTAGAATTTTTATTCCAGCTTCTAGTTTATTTATTAGTGTTTTGCACAGGGACTGTAGGCAAGATGTACATGCAGTTAGGCAAAAAACAAAAAACAAAAACAGGATCAATGAGCATTTATTCATTCATTCATTTGCTGAACCGCTTTACCAGATTAGGCTCGAGGGGAGGCTGGACCCTGTCTCAGCTGACTCTGGGCAAATGCGGAGTACACCTTGAACAGCCACCAGTCCATCGCAGGGCCAACACTCACACAAAACCATTCCCACTCACACCTAGGGGCAATTTGGAGCAGCCAATTAATCTAATGTGCATGTCTTTGGACTGTGGGAGGAAACTGGAATACCCAGAAGAAACCCATGCCAGCATAGGGAGAAGATGCAAACTCCACACAGAAACGCCCTCGTCAAGTTCGCAAAGCAAACCCACGACCTTCTTGCTGTGAGGCAGACATACAAACCACTACATCGATCAGTAACCAAATGGACAATGAGATGAATCAGATCAGCCGTTTTGGAATATGATATTTGCAAGTACGGTGGCTCTGAATGGTCATAAATGCAGAAAATCGAACCTGTTTTAAAACCTTTAATTACAGGAAAACGTTCCAGAGTTGGTACATTAGCATGATTGACACAATATGAACTTGTGTTTATTTATAACTATGCAACAATTTCATATGAAAAATGTGAACTTGGAAAACATAAACCTTGACTCTGAGATTTTCAAACTATGATATCAACCCCATTTCCAGAAAAGGTGGAATAAGTGTGATTTTTGTTAAATCACATGAAACTTTATTTAACTGACAACTGTACAAAGAAAAGATTATCAATATTTTTTACTGACCAAATTAATTGTATTTTGTAAGTTTTGTAAGTTTTGATTTGATGATGTAACACAGTGAAAGCAAGTTGGGACAGAGGTGTGTTTACCTTTGTGTTCCATCACCTTTTTAATTGTTTGGGAATTAAGGATAACGGTTGCGGTTTTGTAATTGGAATTTTTGTTAATTTTTTTCTTGATACAAGACTTCAGCTGCTCAACGCTTCATGGTCTCTTCTCCTATTCATGATGCACAGTACATTTTCAATAGTAGACCAAATTGGAGTGCAGCAATCAAGTCAATTACACTGTGAAGCCACACTCTTGTAGCTCATACAGAATTAGGTGTGGCGTTGTCCTGCTAAAATAAGCATGGACTTGCTGGGAAGAGATGTTACGATGTCAATGTTAGGTTACAATGGTAACATATTGTATGTCTCTCTAAAATCCCAGTATACACCTCTGCATCAATAGTACTTATACACACTTAAAACTCACCCATGCCATGGGCACTGATGCAGCCCCACACCAATACAGAATCGGGCTTTTGCACCTTTCACCATTAACAATCCTGATAATCTTTTTCATCTTTGGCATGGAGAACTCAACATCTGTTTTTTCCCAAAAAAACACACTGAAACTTGAACTCATCTGACCACAGCACACAGTTCCACTGTCTTTCATGTGATCTGAGGTGAATCTGAGGTGAGGTTGATGCAATCTGAGGTGAATAGAACACTCGGCAGTGTTCTCGAAATATCAAGGAGAATAAAACCCTCTCTCCTTTCCCTCCCTCGATCTTTCTCTCGATTACATGGTCCTCTCTTTTTTCTGTTTTCACTCCTTCTCAATTGTCATCTTTTCATTCCATTCTGTTGTAAATGACTCTCTAATTGCTTGCTAATGAGGCTTAAATCTCCTGCAGTCCCACTCGCTGAGTGAATAATAGTGTTATTAATATGACGTTCACACTCCAACACCTCTGCTTTAGTTCATAAAGGCACAAGAGTTCGTCTCTGACGAAAGTGGGCGTGTCTTGGGTGACAGATGATGTCGGCTGAAGTTAATTTAATAGTTTAGAAGGTGATAATTTAATAAAGATTCAGACGCATTCGTCTCACGGCGGTGTATCAGTGTCCAAGTTTGTTTCGGAAGTCTGGATTATACAGACATTACTGAGAGATGAAATAACGCTCGGTCTGGAATTTACTGAATTAATCTGAAATATTATTGATGTTGTGACTCGATGTTGGAAAGAAAATCACCAGAAAAGTGTTGAGTTGGAGGGAAAGTTCTTTCTTCAACTCATAAATCTCACATCGCTCATGAGATCATGTGATGATGTCATATCAATAATGGTATCAACTGCATTAAAATAAGTGTTTCATTAAAATTAATTAGATATTATTTCTTTGTTTGTTTGTTTTAATAATTACAGACTGACTGGACGCAGATTTGTATCACATCAACAGCATTAAATTTTCACTTCCTGAAAAATACCAGTCCAAAAATATGGCCACGAAGGACTACAACAACCAGCCACCATCATCTTACTGATCACACACCTATTTGCATCTAATGCCAAACTATTTAAGGACTCAACTCTCTCTCTCTCTCTCTCTCTCTCTCTCTCACACACACACACACACACACACACACACACACACACACTCTCACTCTCACTTTCTGAAAGCATTTGAGCTTACAGTCTACCAGATAATAAACATGATCCCTCTCCATCGGGATCGGAGATCAAACGTTATTAATAAAACTTCCTTACCCTGCATTTCCATCTGTTCATCTGTTTCTGATGTCGGGTCCGTCTTTAGGAGGGGTTTCCCTTCAGCATGGTGCCGATGGAGAGCCAGTTCTGCTTTGGTGCCTTTTGAGAATTGGCCCACATTTCCACATGTTTAAACACTGAACGTTACTTTGAGGTAGTTGGGCTTGTTTCTGTGGAAATGTTACCATGGTAACCTATTATGAAAAAACATGACAGATGGAAGACAACTGCTTTTCTTAATTTTTTTTTAAATGCACTTTTAAAATCACTGTAAGATGTCCTGTGTAATGGGCGGTCCACTTAGCAGTACACTTGGCGTTCGGACTCTGTGTCCCTCTGTCTCAGCCTGTCTGTCATGATGTCCCACTTCAAACAGAAAGCCCAAAGCCGACCAGTGGAGCTGTTTCTTGTTGCAACTTTTTTACAAATTTAAAGGTTGTCTGAGTGTCAACTTCTAATTTTGTATGTAATCTCTACAAGTTAGCAGTGACTTTCTTGCATTGGCCCCTTCCACAGCCCCTGATGTCACAGGTTCCAATTTTGGGACCAATAATTTTGTGGTGCTGACGCCAGGTCAACTTTTACTGTCAAAATTCATGGATGAGGAACCAGCACCCCATCAGTGGAAAAGGTCTCTACGTGATGGAGGTGGCGTTATGTTTTCAGGTTGTCTCACACTGAGCTTCTTGTTATAATTACAATAATAAAACCTTAAGTGCGAGTGGTTGAATGTTTGTAGGGCTTATACAGAGTTATCATCATAACCAATACAAAAGAACTGATTTGATTTTTAAATTGATTCAAACAACATCAAGGTCACAGCAAGATCAAATATCTCAAGTCGTCCTTCTTTAATAGAAAGAGAGAGAATTTCCCTCCTATTGGATGTCACTTTAAAAACATTAATAACAAGAAGGGCCAGATGTGTTGGAGGTGTAGGTGTACCCGTCGTCCCCATCGTCCCTGGTGTCCATGCCACTGACATCAAGATCTACTTCTTATTTATACTGTAAAATATTACTTTTTTAGATATCAACGAAAGTCATATGGAAGAGGTTCTATTACTACACCTAACGTCGCGCTAGCAGTTTGCCATACCGTGTGTAGTGTAAATGTGGGATGTGACTTTTTTTTTACATATCTCAGTCCTATTTCTAATAAAAAGTTAGTATTTTATGTTTTTCAGTTTGGGATTTGATGAAGTTCTGGAGACTTTATGTCTCTCGGGAGCTTAGTGAGGAATCTGAAGTGCTTTTCACACAATCTGGAAGACGTCCCACATGCTGAGGAATCACACGCTGCTTCTCCTCCGTTCTCAAATTAAAACTGCTCATCGAAAATAACTCCAAAGTTGTTGTTTTTTTTAATTTATTACAGAACTCAATGTCATACGTACGAGTTTTTATATCAAAATATGTCTTTAAGGTCTTAGCTTTTGAACCTACAATTTTTTTTTTCTGAGCTCAGAACCTTTAAAGTCAGTTTGTGGCCGTTTCGTTAGCCGGTCCTGAACATACCATGTATTACCATACGGGAACATGGTGTAGAACAGAGTGCTGTATTAAAACACCCAACACATGTTCTACCTGTGGAAAAAGAACCGATGAAAGAATCCATGGGGCGGCACGAAGGTGTAATGGTTAGCACGTCTGCCTAGCAGCAAGAAGGTCCTGGGTTCGAGTTCTGGGGTCGGCGAGGGCGTTTCTGTGTGGAGTTTGCATGTTGCATGAGTTTCCTCCGGGTGCTCCGATTTCCTCCCACAGTCCAAACACATGCACATTAAGCTAAATAACTTTTCCAAATTTCCCCTAGGTGTGTGTATGATTGAGAATAGTTATGTGAATGTTGGCCCTGTGATGGTCCGGCAAGCTGTTTAGGGTGTACCCCGCCTTCACCTGGTGTCGGCTGAGATAGGTCTCAGCCTTTATGTGACCCTAATAGGATTAAGCAGTTTGGCAAGCGAGCGAATGACTGAGAGTGTGAAACAAATGCGTGTAACTAATAATTAATTGGCGAACAACTTCACATGTAACACCAGTTTTGGCCACAAGGGGTGCCTGATATGGTTTCTAGCTTAATGTTTATGTCTTTGGACTGTGGAAGAAAACCGGAGTACCTGGAGGAAACCCATACAAGCACTTTGAGAACAACCTCCTTTTTTTTCCTTTCGAGGACCAAAAAGGACTAAATGTCCTCAGAATCATGTGGTACTCATAACAACACAGTAATGTTAAATTAAACAAGACAAAAGATGCCTGAGGTTAAGGTTAGGGTTAAGTGTGTGTGTGTGTGTGTGTGTGTGTGTGTGTGTGTGAGTGTGTGTGTGTCAGTGAAACCTCATCCCCACAAATACATAATAAATGTGTGTAAATTACAGCAATGGTATTTGCACTAGAGTACACTCTCTCTCTCTCTCTCTCTCTCTCTCTCTCTCTCTCTCTGTAATGTCACAGTGCCGCCTGCTGGACAACCAGTAAGGTACAACTTTTCTCCCTCAGCTTAGTAATGTTTCCTTTTCACACCCTTCTCTCTCTCTCTCTCTCTCTCTGTCTATCTGCACAATTGCAGGCTATGGCTACAGCTGATGATGATTGTGTTTTATTTTGTATAACCTACAGAAAGTACCTGATCTAATTAAGCATTAAATTGTATTGCTGTTGTTTCCTTCTCTCCCTTTTTCCTCCTGCATCTCTTTATGGAGCGTAAAGAGAGGAAAAGAAAGAAAACACAGCAGCAAAGAACTATAGATCATGTACACCATGGTGTGGCACCTCAAACAACTGCGGCGCTTTAGCTTCAGGCTCATGGCTAATTATCCTTCTGGAGGAGGATGAATGGTCTGTTTCTGCATGGATGAGTTTAATAGCACAGACTAGCAGAGAGAGGGAGGAAAAAAGAGAAAAAACACATGATCAGATGGCGTCTCCAAAAATCCATTTGTATGATATGATTATAGATTGGAGCAGTGCAGCGTTCATTAAATCTTATTGGAGCTCAGGAGCTTATAAAATAATCTGATTAAAGAAGAATTCATTAGGATTCATGAACAGGAAACATACAAGGGCTTCGGTTTCACACACTGTTTCAAAGCAGCAGGTTTACAGCGTGTATCAGTCCAGTGATGCACAATAATAATAATAAAAAAACACACACAAAAATATGTAATGCTTAAAAATTCATCATCCTTTAACTAATGTATTACTAGACTTACTCACATTCACACCTTGGGGCAAATTGGGACAGCCAGTTAGTCTAATGTGCATGTCTTTGGACTGTGGGAGGGAAGCGGAGAACCCACTGAAAATCCCCACAAACACGGGGAGAACATGCAAACTCCACACACAGATGGCCTCGCCAAGCCCAAGACTCAAACCCAGGACCTTCTTGCTACGAGGCAGATGTGCTAACCACTACAGCACCGTGCTGCCCTTTATTATTAACATCAGTAATATTATTATCATTAGTGTTGTTATGATGATGATGATGATGATGATTATTTTTATTATCATTATTATTATAATATTTATTATATTTATTATTATTATTATTATATTAGAATGTGTATTATTATATTTATTATTATCATTATAATATTTATTATGTTTATTATTATTGTTGTTATTCTATTATTATTATTATTATTATTATTATTATTATTATTATTATTGTAACATTAGTTAAATAGATGAATTAACCACTGGGAACGATTGCCCCTGGATGTGTGTGTGTGTGTGTGTGTGTGTGTGTTGCTCTCGCGATGGTCTGGTTTGCCCAGTGTTGGCTGAGATAGGATTTTACACGTAGATGGGACGGTCACGTGATTGGAGGTGAACTCAGGTAGGCTGATGGAACTTTTATCAGAGAAGAAAGTAATTTCACAAAATGTCTGATTGAATAAAAACAGTCTGAGCTTATGCATTAAGACTGAAGCGTTGTCTGATTGCTGAAAACCTTTCTGATTCATTGAGGTTCGCGAACTGATTCCTGATTCTTTACCAGAACGAAATTTGCGAACGAATCATTTTGCTCTAAACGACTCTTCATTGTGAATCGATTCCCAAGCACGAGCAAATAAAAAGCTGTTTTCTTTTAATTGTCTGTGTCAATGTCTGACCTGTTTAAACACTGAAAAACAAAAAGGTTCATATAAACACAAGTGGGTAATAATAATAATAATAGCAACAACAACAACAATAATAATAATAACAAGAACAAGAACAAGAACTACAATATTAATAATAACAACAACAACAATAATAATAATAATAATAATTATAACAATAATAATAATAATAATAATAACAATAATAATAATAATAACAACAACAACCTTAATAATAATAATAACAAGAACAAGAACAACAATATTAATAATAACAACAACAACAATAATAATAATAACAATAATAATCATAATAACAACAACAATAATAATAATAATAACAAGAACAAGAACAACAATACTAATAATAACAACAACAATAATAATAATAATTATTATAACAATAATAATAATATTAACAATAATAATAATAATAATAACAACAACAACAATAATATTAATAATAAAAGAACAAGAACAAGAACAACAATATTAATAATAACAACAACAATAATAATAATAACAATAATAATCATAATAACAACAACAATAATAATAATAATAATAACAACAACAACAATAATAATAATAACAAGAACAAGAACAAGAACAACAATATTAATAATAACAACAACAATAATAATAATAATAATAATAATTATAACAATAATAATAATAATAATAACAATAATAATAATAATAATAACAACAACAACAACAATAATAATAATAACAAGAACAAGAACAACAATATTAATAATAACAACAACAATAATAATAATAACAATAATAATCATAATAACAACAA